>JAMZAV010003756.1:0-67816 GCA_024449915.1 Sweltsa coloradensis
AACACGTGTCGCGGCATAAGACATTTCGATTAGAAAGATCGTAAAAATGATCTGTTTATGTACCGGTACAAGGTGATATTTGCTAAGAATGCCAGTGGCAGCGCTTCCCGACAGTTCGTCGGTGGCGAATACGCTCAACTAGCGTCATTACACATTCAAGGTAGATAAAACCAGGTGGAATGAGTTATTCTGAATATCATTATCATGGCAAAAGATTTCAGTAAGCCCCACAAATCAAAGCGATTGGCCATAAATTGCAAACACTTTCCACACGATGAACTGTCTCCAAAAAGATACAAAATTTTACATTGATGACGAGATCTATGATGAGATCGCGTTTTTACGAAAAGGAGTTGATAATTGCAAATAGGACACGAAGGAGGATTGCGGAAAGTTACAATCAGCGTGAAACATGCCGGTCAAGACCAGCAAATACTTTTCAGATTTCGCTCGTCAGCACAAGCACAATCACGGAACATTAGTTGTATTGCAAGATTATCCAGTTGCGTTGACAGACCTTTCTCCACGATCGAGAGAGACGAAATGATTACTCTACTACCTCTGATCGGGAGAGTTAAACTACCTTCCCTGTGACAAATATTGTACATGTCAAGACCCCCCAAAAAAGGTGACATCTATCACGGTTCTGTGGTGGCAGCACCATCTCGTACGTAGACATCCAGGCTCTCCTGCTGCAAAAACCCAACAAGTGATCCCTTCTCCGTCAAGTTTCTCACTGCCTTCCACAATACAACCCGAGTTATTCAGATATTTAATGAGGAAGACACTCTTGCAGTATGACTACGCGAACACATGGAATTTTTTACCCAGAACTGCGCCACATTCTCTCGGACCACTCCATGCTCCCTACTGCAAAACCCACCAAGTGATCCCATTCTCCGTCAAGTTCTAATCACAACATTCGAACGGAGTGCAAGGATCCCTTGAAGATACAGTTTTCAGGACAAGAACACTAACCATCTTAGTTCGATGACTACATCAAACTATGTTCATAACCTCAAACTGATCTTCTAATCATGATTATTGTTTAATTTGATTGTGTTTATTGTTTTTTAATCGTGTATTTGGTCTTTGGGGGGAAAAATATTTTAAATAAAATTATGTATTATATTATTATTATTATTATTATTATTATTATTATTCATTATTATTCTTATTATTAATTATTTATTAATTATTATTATTATTATTATTATTATTATTATATTATTTTTTAGAGTTTTCTAAGTGTAATAAGTAACAAAAGAAATACTGATGACAAAGCAATAGCAAGACAAAGTTATGCCATGGGAAATAAAATTAAAGTTATTATAGAAATGTGTATAAGTTAATTAAAGTTTGTTTAATAGATTACTTTGGATAGAAATTTGGAAGTTTGTCGCCGTTTACATATGTTTAGAAGTTCTTCATCTGATTGGGAGAGATCAAATGCATGCGCAAGCATCATATTTGGTACATTCTCTAGCATATAAGTACGGTTAAGGGTAACGTCCACATGTGTCACATAGGGGAATAACCTTTCTCTGTTAAGAGATATCCGGTTTTAGGCGTTGTGCCCTATACGAAGTCCCTAGACATACCACCTCTCTCTACGTGAGAGTCGAGCGTAGGTGGACGAACTTTGTTAGTCAATGTGGGCATCCCTACGCAATTTGTTTATTTTGCAACACATCCAAGATGCTTGTCGCAAATCCAACAATCTGTTGCTTGAATCCACTCTTGACGTCTGGAACGGAAACTAGATTGAAATCAACGTCGCGACGCTGGGAAGCTCCTTAGCAGCCCATCAGCGTGTTCATTTCCCTCTATGCCCACTTGTCCAGGTATCCAGCAAAACTCTATTATATAACCCTTAGAGGTTATTTTTCTTAATAGAAATTGGATATCTTGTGCCAAATGATATTGAATACATGAGTTCTATAGCTAAAGTGAACTTAAACTTCTGAACACAAAAGGTATCTCCACAACGACAGCGTGAATGTATTTAAGAGCTCCGGATGGCGAATCACTCTGGCAGTGAAACTGAAACAACACGTCGCTTAGCTGAAAACGTTCAGTAAGGGGAGCAATAAAAGCACTTCCAACCTGTTGTCAATTTGTTGGAGCATCTGTGATTACCAAGTAACCTTTGATGTTCATGGCAAATCTCTCTAAAGTTAATTTTGAAAAACTATCGCAAGTAGAGTTTTTATCAAAACGACCAAAGGTCAATAGATAATCGTCTGCTGGTGTAAACCAGGCGGGTTATTGCTACATCAAAATTAAAAACTTGGCCGATGAAATTCTATAAGATTAACTCAAAGTTTACATCTAATCCCGTTGGAAGAGATGCCTGGTTTGTTATCAAAGGGTCTGACATATGTCGTGTTAAATAAACATTCCGATTTGCTGGATGGTTAGGCTAGCTTTAATTTTCATTACGTACGTACCCATCAGAGGTTCTCCGTCTGCCAGGATGACACACCTGACTCGGCCATGACAAGCTGACTACCGGCTTGTTCGAAATGCACCAATAGCAATACAAGACCACAATGTGGACAGTGTCTAGACGTTTAAGGTTGTGTTCTTTGCTGAAGAGTATACGAAACATCCCATAGTTCCATCTTGGAGGCAAACTAGAGATCCTTAATTCTCAACATGCATCCTATCTGCACCCCCCTGTATTACTGAGAACTTTCAATAGGTTGATTTTCACATGCATTTTTTGCGTACTCCACAACGTGGTCCTTTCCAATTTATCTCTTTGTCAACACCATCCGAGAGGACGACTTTTGTTTTTGAATAGAAGTTCTACATTGTTAACGATAGTTGTGGGTCATTTTGGATTCCTGAAGACGGCAAAAGCGAATGCACTGAGTTTTTTTCGGAGAGAATCGTGTCCCCGCTTTCGAGCCCATCCTTATATTGTTCAATCCAATTGCACGTGTCTTTGAGCTGTGATAAATTAACCGATCTGTGAAGATTCCAGGTCCATCTAACAAATAGGCATGACATTTAGGCCTCTTTGGGATACAATCCACTACACGTTTATCCAATGCAACAGTGATACCGACAAGACGGCCTTGTGTACACCGTTTTCCAGTGAGAACGAGTCCGGACAAAACATTGTTAACACCACTTTAAAAATTCTTTCTTTTTAAAAAGTTTTTCTAAATTTGGGGGGGGGCATGTGCCTCTAAAACCCACTTCGTGAATCTGTTTGAAGTATATAATACCTCCATGTTGTATCGTATGCTTTTTCCAATTCAAAAGCACACCAACAACATGTTGTTTTTTGCAACAAACCCTTCTTGAATAAACGTCCTCTAATCGAACCAAGTGTCGATGGTGCAACGACTTGACGAAATCCACATTGACGTTCGCCAATAAACCGCGTGTCTCCAGCATCCACATTAGTCCGTTTGTTGAACACTTTTCGAACAATTTGCAGAAGCACTTGTCAAGAAATAGGGCGATATGAAGTCGGCATCGACTTATCTTTTTGTGGGTTTAAGAAGTGAATTAAGTGCACTACGCAACTATCGGAAATATGTCAGACAACCACAAAGATTAAAAAATAAAATATAACTCCATGAGGGATCAGCTCAGTGGCACAAACATGTCGTTGTGCATTTTGTCTTCTCCCCACAGATGTGCTACGTAAATTAGGTTAACGCCATACGGAGTTTCCCACAAAGAGAACGCTCTGTTGTATGGCTCATCGTTTTCAGTTAAGAAATTAAAAGTTTTAGAGCTTCTGTCAACTGCTTGTGTGCTAGAATTCTGCATCATATCGTGCATTACGCTTACCGATGCAAATGTGTACCCAGTAACTGAAGCCACAATCGCTGAGTAGTAACTAATTGGCCCCCATCTTATAGCGGGTATGGTGTTTACCTGACGTCCACTAATTGATTTAGTCCTTTTCCACACATCGTGGAAGAGGTGCTGTAATTTCTAGAAGATACATACTCTTGCATGACTGCCTCTTATTATGTTTGATAATTCGTCTCGTTTTCGCTCTCTCGTGCTTGAAATTGATTAAATTTTCAAATGTAGGAAATGTATTTAATTTTTAAAAGCTGCTTTCTTTGCCCTTGATGGCCAAGCACAATCTTTGTTCCACCAGGGACGACACGACGGCGTGGTTCACCACTAGTTAAGTGGTATACTGGCAATATCTGCATCAAGGCAAGCATTTACTTACCATATTGACAAGCACGTTGGGGTCAAGGGGAAACTAGTAAAGTCCACCTTGAGCAAAGAGACTTCACTAATTTCCTGGAACTTTCCCCAATCAGTTGCGCAAGTCTCCATCCCTGACCTGGATTGTGTGGCCTATTGTAGTTTAATCCATTCACCTGGACATTGGAAAATATCACTTCCATGTAAATCTCAGCACATTTAGCTCGAGATCAAGCGATAGCAATGTGTACACTGACTAAAATCTATGGCTGAAAAAGTGCCAGAATGTGACGTGAATGAGTCCATCTGGCCCGTGTTCAACATTAAACATCATTGTGTTGTAGAAAATCTGCTCAAACACAAACCCCGTTGATCAGAAACTACTGATCCCCAGTCAGTATGGTGAGCGTTAAAATCACCACTTAAGTTACTAGTCCATGTCGTTGATCCGACAATGCATCTAGATGCGGGGGGGGGGGCGGGCTGCTAATGATTAATGGTGGTGAATGTAAATACAGCATAATGTGGTTACAATTTGGAATTTAACTGTAACGCGACGCCCTGAAGGGATTTGTCCAACAGATTTGAGTGTCATACACAGAGTCTCACCAGATTGGCAACACCTCCCTGTGTAAAACCGTTCACCTCCCGTATAAATCCTTACGTAGATTGTATAACCCTTAACCTTTAGAGTTATCTGTTGGTTTGAAAAAGTTTCTTGTAATAAAGATAAAGGGTTGTGTGTTTTTTAAGAGTAGCTGTAACTCTTCTAGATTTGCATAGAATCCTCTACAATTCCACGTTTATTAGTGTAGCCATTTTAAGTTTGTAGATGTTCTATGTAATCTTATATACAGCTGTTTTATTTTTTTTAATTTGACTTTGTGGGTTTTTTTAGAATATCAAAGGATCTCATCCATCAGACGATCCTCCAACATGTCATCAGTAAGTGCCGACGTGGAGGGGCTGTTTTTAGATTGTGAATCTTTAAAGTCCTCTTTACATTTGGACCCACTAAAACCTCTAATGGTTTCTGTTTTTTGACTTTTTTGTGATTTAGGTAAATTTTACTGCAACTTGAACATCACATTGCTGTTGACGTCTGCTGTTGATTAAATTTACCTAATTTTCCACTGGAATTTGAGATCGAGTCAGGAATTAAATCTTGTAAAAGATTTCCCTGCTCCTGTTGTTGCTTTGCTTGTTCTTTTAATTGATCTTGTAGTGTTTCTGTATTCCAAGCAGATGCTTTCAATAGTTTCCTTTAGCTTTGCGTTCTCCTGAACCATGGTGATGTATTCAACATGGCTGGGGAGCCGCATCAGCTTGGGGATTTATAGGTTTGGGTTTAGAGATGTCTGTTTGTTTCCTGATTTGTTGCAATTATGCCTCTACGTTTGATGTTACAGCTTGCGCCAACTGATACTGGAGATTAGATGGTGTTGTAATTTGTTTATACCTTTTGCCTTGGCCTCTGAACATTTTATGTTGTCAACCGCCATTTATCTCACATTATCTTCTCTCTTCCGCCCATCTAGGACAATCACGGGAAGAAGAAGCTGTGGAACCACTACAATTGACACATTCGTTTGGATGTTTACACTCACTTCACCATGAATTTAAAACCGCATTCCTGCAAATAGTTTCAGACTTACAGACATTCAGTGGTGTGTCCAAATCTTTACAGGTGAAGCATCTCATGGGTTTTGTATATAGGTTCTGACATCTAAATGTGGTATCCCACTAACCCTTTTCAGTAAATCCTTAGGTGTTTAAGTGAGGATGGTTGTGCCATTGGAAATTCTTTCTCCTCAACACGGGTCATTATTTCCCTAAACAAGTCAAGACACCTTGTTTGGGAGTAGTTCACTCTTTATTTCCTCATTTGGTTAACATATTTAATATCAAACAACTAATAATCCTTTAGAATTATTTAAGTTGTTTATGCGGCTTAACTCAATTTCAATAGGTAGTCAAATTTGGTGGTTTTTAAGTAATAGTTTCAGAACTGCTATCATTAGCGGTCCTCACAGAAGCAATCCATTTCGCAGTTTCCGTACTGTCGTTTGACAGTACTGCTACTCCTTGGAATCGCTTTTGCAATTGCAACTGATGATATTTTTGAAAATGTTGTATTCTTCTTTTAGGATTTTATTGTAAAGTCTTGTATTTTGTACTAGGTTTGTAATTTTTGACCATAGTGTCAAGGGTAATTTCTGGTTCAAATAAGACTAGGTCTTTTCGTTGATGTAATTGGATTGTTTTGGGGATTGGAATGGTGTGGATTGGGTTGATTAAGATGTTCCATAGTAGAAAAGGGGACAACCTACAAAATTTCCCGGAAAAAACTTCAACATAGCCCACGTTTGGTTCTACCACATAGGCCCTTGTAAACATTAAAGATTCTTTTTTTCAGTCAGGATGGTGTGGTATGAAATAGCCACTTTTATCTGTCTCGGACCAAAGACATAGACGCAATAGATCTTTTACCATGTGGTCGGCTCCCGCCTTCTTCTTTCCCATAGCTCTCCACATTGTACATACAACCTCGCAAATCTATGATCCGGGCTGCCCAATGTGGCAACATAATGGTGACAAAGTGTTGGCACTAGCCCGACTGACCCAGGTGGGCTAGTCTGAATCTCCCGTCTATGATGAATGCAGGTGGCCAAGTTGCGTGTTGGTCCATGTTTCTCGCAAGAAACATTTTCCTCAACAGACCAGGATCCCCTTTTCCACCGGCACGGGTCCGCACCGCACGGCAACACGCGGTAGACGTTTAGAACACAAAGGGGGCCAGCATTGATGTGAAGAGTAAGAAAAAGTGAAAAGGTAAATAAATAGATATGAATTGTAAGAGTAAATGTGAGTGTGGAAAGGGAAATTATGCATGAGAGTCCCCCCTTTGCGATCTCCAGTCACCTGCAAATCTTATTTGAGGGGTCGCCACCGACTGCCTCTTTGTCGCCTGTAACATGAGGCCCGAAGGAGGAATGCTCTGGGCTATTTCACCCCGGCCCAGACGGGGGTGATTGAGATTTAATAATAGTAAAAGATAAATAAGTTCGAAGAAAATAAAAAATTAAATGTGATTTATTTTTTGTGTTTTAGTCTTCCACAAATGGGTTTGCATTGATGTTTCCACACTTTTCAGGTGCTGAAAAGGCAATGTCCAGCAATGAACAGAAGTGCCGGCGAGTAGCCACCACTTTACCATTACTTACGTATTGCTGGTTTCGAATAAGTGAGTAAGAAACTTTGTCACCATTTTTATATTATAGAAGCTAGTCATATGATTGGGAGACGACGACGACGTGAGAAACTAGGGAGGTTCAAACCGATTAGGTCATGATCTTATTGCGTGCGCCAGGCATCATTTTCAGGCCTGATAAAACCAAAGTGAACCTTTGATGATCAACTGAATGTTTTTAGTTTATTTGTATTAAGGGCGCGTTAATCGTGAGGTCATAACGCACAACTGAAAGTTTAAAACTCAGGACCAGACGAACACAAAGTATACGGCGCTCTGTTCAAACTGAAAGTAGAGTTAACACGGTATTGCTTTGCGAGTCTCACGCTACTGTGTGAGGAATGAGAGACTAGCGTGCTTTGTAGACAATTTCTGAAATTAAACTGTGCACAGCATCACTTCAACGTCGCCGTGAGAAACTAGGGCGCTTCAACCGGTAAGATCATATTGCGCAGCCTGTAAGTTAATGAAAGAAAATAATATGATAGAGATGATGGTGATAGCAAAAGAAAGGTTATTTATTTGGTAAAAAATTAAATGTAATGAAAATGTTTGCAAAGATATTAATAAGATAGTTTGTCGCCGTTATCATATGATAGAAGACTCTTAATCACAACCTTTCTGTTCTATGACACGTTTTCCGCTGTGTTCAGAAAATTTCTGAAATTTCTGAATTTCTGAACATTTAAGTTTAAAAAAATTGAGACAGGGCAAATCAACGAACCTTTCACGTCTGGTTGTCTGAGCGCGGAACTTGGTTGGCGACTACATCAACTGAAGCCGTGGACACCTGAAACAAGACAAGAATAGGGAGACTTTGATTGGATGGATTTGTTTTGATATAGTTATTTGGATCAAGGGAGCGACAACCGTTTGGTCATAATGTGTTACTCTAGCCTAGGGGATATGGGGAGGAGGAGCCCATGCTGGTCAGAAACAAGCTTCGGATAGGGAAAGGAAAGAGGTTTTTTTACGTTGCGGTCGTCATCGTCTTGGTCATCGTTAGCTGTGTGAATTTTAATGTTCGTCGGGGAGGTCGTCAAAGGAAAGGGAAAGTGTCCCCGACGACGATTGCCAGAGCTCGCCTCTAGTTTCGGGGAGTATTATACTTCAATCGTATTAGCTGATGTTTGCGATGTAGACTTTTTCTCTTGAATCTCCTGCGTTTAGCAGAACCCAGACACTGCACGAGGAAGCGTACGTAGGTGAATCCCCCAACCCCACCCCAGACCTCAACCACCCAACCTCCTATCAGCCGAGTCCAATGTTGATAGAAATAAACCAAAAAGTAGTAGTTTACTGTTTGTACGACTACCACAACAAATTCACAATCGTTTATGAAAATATTAAAATAAAAACACATATTGTTTGGTATATTCTCATATAAAGGGCGCGTCAACGTTAGGTCATAACTCGCCACTCTAGCCTAGGGGGTTGGGGAGGAAAAAAGGGTTCTACCCCGGGCACAGACAGGGTATGAAATGAATGAACACGATATTGTAAAATAGTCTTGAGATGGACATAATATTATGAAAAAATAAATATTTTGAGTGTGAATTAAACTTGGCTAGACAACGGACATCCATTGGGATATTCAAGCAAATTTGTCGCCATTCTATGATAATAGTCCTTCATATGATTGAGAGAGGTCACATAGCATGCGCAAAGCACCACGTGTGTCGCATCTAGCAGCAACCTCTTCTCTTGTTAGGAGATATCCGTGAGTCAGACGTGTATGGACAATTCGAATGTCACGTTCCATTTCACACAGCAGATTCAGAACGTGCGCTTTACACTGAGCTTACAGATATTATCGTCCTGGAACTTGAGTCTTCATAGAGAAATTGATTAGGTCTTCAGAGATCATCTCAACGCAGAATGAACCACAATCGACTCGGGGAGCTCCTGTGTAAAGTCTATGAAGCAGTGAAATACCTGGAGTGACGTATTGACGAGAACAAAGACCACAACAAAAAAAAAAAATCTAACGAAGACGTGAGAATCTAGGGCGCTTTAACCAGTTAGGTCATGTTGCGCCGTCTGTGATGTAACAAGATAATTAAATGATTTCATGGTGTGTTTGATGGTTGAATTCTTTTCACAGTTTATAAAAGAACAAAAAATTACAGTGATAACAGAAAAAATATTTATGTGGAATGATATGAGGTACTATGTTTGATGTGAACAAAATTTGGTTTAACAAAATACTTTGAATAAAAAATTAAGTAAGTTTTTCACTGCGACTACTTCATATGATTGGGAGAGTTTCGTTTAGTTTATTTGCATTAAGGACGCGTCAACCGTTAGTTGATAATAAGCCACAGAAGCCTAGAAAATATGGGCTAGAAGATCCCATGCTGGTCAGAACCAGCCACGGGTAGTGGGAGGTAGGAAGGGGGGGGGGGGTTCTCACATCGTGGTACTTTATACCTAAATGAAAAATGTTGGTCGCTGTGGTCGTAAGAAAACAGTCTCTCATATGGTTGACTAAGCTGGAGTTGGAGTCGCAAGACATAACGTCACATATTGTGTCACACCTAGGGCAATCTTGTCCCTGCTGAAGAGGTAAGCGTGGGTAAGATGTTGGTGTTTGGGTTTTGAAATCCCTGGAGTTGCTAGATAAAAGTACAAAACTGTTAAACCCAAGTATGGTTTGCTGAATGGATCTATTGTCGGCAGATGGAAAAACCAACCAACCAGCCAAGGCCCTATGACTAGACGACTAAACCTATGAACAAATCAATGATGTTTTACTTATCTCTAAGAAATCACGCCCAACAAACCACATTTAAACGTAGACAGAACTTCTTCGTTTGTAACCAACACTAATATCGATTAAATCTTCTTCCAGAATTACAAAATGAAATGTAATTTAGTCCAGAGAAATGAAACACGACTTGGAAGGTGCGAAATGCGACCAAGACATACAAAGATGGCGTTGGATGTTGTTTCATCAACAATGCATTATCCACCGCCTGTTAAATACTGAACATTATTTTCCTACGCGGCTGCGCCGAATAACGCGTTTGTGGTTCGCCGCACAAGAAAATAGTGCTCAATTGTTTTATGTAACATATCATTAAATATGACACCTATATAGTTGGTATTTAACGTCCCATTGCTGGTCAGAACAAGTATCCGTAGGGGGAGAAGGAATGAATGGGCGGAACTCACGCAGTGGTTGTCATCGTCTTAGTCATCGTTTGTGTTGTCATGGTCGTCGTCTTCTTTAGTTGAGTTTAATTGGATTAAGGGCGCGTCAACCGTTCGGTCATAATCCTCCACTTTATCTAGTTTTCTAGGGGATATGGGGGGGATGTTGGTTAGAACCATCCACGGGACACAGACATGGTCGCTCAAGAATGTTTTGTTCAGCGAGCTAAACCCGAGAACGGAGGCTATCACGAAACCACCTCTGAGCGGCTCAGCAGCCAAATCAACGCAGAAGTGGGACCTGTACGATGCTATGTCTTTATGGATAAATATATCATACAAAGAAGGTGAATAGGTAGTCCTATTACCAAGGAATTACATTTATTGTTTAACTACATTCGCATGTTAATGTTTTAAAGTCCTACCCGGCACCTCCACCAAACCAATGGTGGAGGTGCCGGGTCTCGGCGCGTATGAAGAGAACTGCGCAACGCTCGCACTGCACAAAAGTGTCCATATTCGTCTACCAATACTAAATTGGCAATATAATTTTTGAAGTCTAGCTTTAACATTTTTTTGTTTATTTGAATTAAGGACGCGTCAACCGCAAGGTCATAATGCACCATTTTGGCCTAGGGGATATAGGGAGGAGGGACCCTTGCTGATCAGAACCAGCCACGGGTAAGGGGGGGAGCAAGGGAAGTTTCTCACGACGCGGTCGTCATCGTCTTTGTCATTGTCATCGTCGTCGGGAAGGTCGTCAAGGGAAGGGGGAGGAGTCCCCGACGACGATTGCCAGAGTTTGCCTCTAGTTTTGGAATGTGATATATTTCCTCAAGTATAGTAGCTGATGTTTGCGGGTTGGTCTTAGTCTCTTTCCTCGTCTTGATTGATAAGCTTGCTGAGCGATGCTCTGGGCCTAATTCTACCCCGGGCCCAGACGGGTTAAGAGGATTAAATCCCTTGAAGGCATTCTAATCACCGACCGAGGCAACCCCGGCCTTACTCGAAGTCAGGATTGCCAATGACGGGTGTCGAACACGTGACAACCAGGATATAAACCACAAAGGACGAAGTAAGAAACTAGGGCGCTTCAACCGGATGCAATTTCTTGTGTGTATTATTTTAATTTTGTGTTCTTAGTTTATAAAAGGAATTAAAGTTTTGAAGTTTATTAGCATAGCAAGACAGATTCTGTTATTGAATAAATATTAAAAGATTCGTCAATTAATTGGTTAAACAAATAACTGAATGAGATATTTAGAAAGTTAGTCACCGTTTTAATACACTCTAAATTGAAAGAGCGGAAAAACACTCAAATCGAGTGAAATTTCGCTCCTTTTTTAGCTTGTATTTGCACCACTCTTTCTGAGTGACCACCACTCCTATAATTGAGTGAAATAATTCCACTCAAGTATAGAGCGAAATTTTCACTTCAAAGATACTCTCTATTTAGGCTATTAATAACTCAAATAGAAGCGAAAATCACTCAAAATTGAGACAAACTAACTTCCCTAAAAAAATATCGCAATTCAATCAAAAAGTAGCGGTGGGAGGGAAGGAAAGGGAGATAAATCGCTCAAGTAGCATTTAAATTCAGTATACGTATTGCATATAGGTACACATGATATATTATGTTATTTTCAACTCATGTTAATAGGTCAATATCATAAAACTACAAAATAGTATTATAGCAGCTGTATGCAAACATCACATTGATATGTAGATGGACGACTGCGTTCTCTCTCTTCACTGTGGACGCCCATGAAAAGGCATGCATATAATAATTTCCATTAAGTTTTATCTAGGCCTACACAGGATATATTATTTTTATTTACTACAATTCAGAAATTAAAAAGTCCGCCCCAACCGGGAATCGAACCACGGATTTCCCACATTCCCAGGTGGACGTCCAAATGGAATGTGGGAGATCCGGGGTTTTCGATTCCCGGTTGGGGCGGACTTTTTTAATTTCTAAATTGTAGTAAATAAAACAATTACACCCACGGGAGTGTTTCCCGATCAACCAATCGAGAAAAAAAGGATATATTATGTTGTTTTCAACTAAAACAATGAAAACACAATGAACTATTCGTGCATATAGAAGTACAACAGATGTCGACATTTAGGCCCTACCTTTTACTTTTCGGCGTTTTCCGCAGAAATGCCCTTCCAATTAGAACGTTGCACACTTCATCACTACACCGGTAATAACTATTTTTCCTTGAAGACTTACACTGGCAAATGGCAATGCGCACACGGTCACGAACTAACAGACACTGACGAGTTAGTTGGTTTCGAAGATGCTGGACGTGTTCAGAGGACCGTTGATATATATTGGAATGCCCTACCTCGTTCTTTGTCATGAGTACATGTCAAGCAATTATTACCAGTGACATGTTTGAAACGTCGCCTGTAAAATCTCTGCTATTCATCCCCTAGACTTGGCACCGATCAGGACAATACAGTAGACATACAATAAGGAGAAGCCCCATTCATCGCTTAGATAAGTCTCAACACTAATCCCTTGAACAAGCTTTATGCATCGCTCACTATTGACTAAACATCGCTAACTAAAGAGCGGTGTCACATGGTCACTCAGCACATTTGAGCTAAATAATGATCACCCAATACATCGAGTGACAATTCCAGTTAAAAATGAGTGACGAACACTCAAAACGAGTGAAGTGACCATCCGCTCGGCGTATTGAGTGAAACAAACCACTCAAATAATTTAGCGTGTATGATCTAAATCTGGTAGATGAAATCACTGAAGTCATAGTTTATCTTTTTAGAGGTAATAGGCTATATTTAAACGGTCCAACGAAATCAGGATTTTACAATAATGGATGACAATTATTGTTATATTGGAGACTTTTATACGATAAACTGAGATTCTTCAATGAGTACTTCGTAGCTCATAATGAAAACTCTCGAAAGCTAATCTTCTCGCACAAAAAACGATATGGAAAAATTCCACATCATTTATGCTACGAGATTGGCGAAATAAAATTGTTGAGATATTGTTGGATGAGCGAAGCGAAGACTTCAATTTCACCGACCCCCCAAAAATTTAGCTCAAATGTTTTTTTTTTGTATTTTTGTCTGTTTGTTAGCACGGTTCCGGGCAAACGGCATAATCGACCTTGATGCAAATTGGAAGGCACTTTCGAAATCTCTAAACTTAGAGGTGTATTGTTTTTGGGTACAATCGAAGAAATATTTCTCATTAATATTGTACTTTCAAGATTTATTTCGATTTTTAGTGCGATATTTGGTGACATTTGGGCCGATTATGACCAAACGGGTTGGGCTACAACGTTCATATTTCACATGGACATTAAGGTTATGGTGATGTAGTACCTTTTGAAAGAAAAAATTGAAAAAGCTAGCCAGAATCCATAGAAAAAAGGGTTTTAATATGATGTTTTTTAGGTTTATAATAACAATTAACAAGTAACAATAGAAACTTGACAACAATCACCTACAATGGATTGAAAAAACACTTGCAAAGGAAAAGTGGTCCTCCGCAAACTAAAAACTTACAAAAAAGCTCATCCATCAATGCGGCGGGACTTATGCGTTTTCCTAGTTATATTGGTAAAGCAACTCAAAGAGCATAGTTTTAAAGTACAGGAGGACGCATTGGAAAGTCCCATGGCTGGACAGAACCAGCCACGGGTAGAGGAAGGAAAGAGGGGATCTCACATTGCGGTCGTCATCGTCTTAGTCATCGTTAGTGTTGCCATGGTCGTCGTCGTCGAGGAGGTCGTCAAGGGAAGGGGGATAGGTCCCCGACTACGATTGTCAGAGCTCGCCACTAGTTTCGGGGAGAATAATACACCCCTTTGCACTAGCTGATGTTTGCGAGGTGGACTTATTCTCTTGAATCGCTTTTAACTATAAGCAAAGCCATGCTCTGGGCCAATTATATTGAAATTGAAAATAAACTATAAGGCATTCCAGTATGAATAATATAATGATACTTATCAAATATCAAATCGTAGCCAATATTATTTTAATCGTCCCAAGGCATAGAATAACAGGAAATATCTGGAGCCCAAATTAAGGAATGTTATTCGAATGCATTTTTAGTGACTTGACAATATGCCTTTATTTTATATTTCAAATATTTTAATCGTAATAGCGTAGGCCTTCATGAGGAATGAAGGCGCAACGATATCACAGAACACTATTAAAAGACTAAAGTTGAGCCATGCTCTGGTCCAAATCAGTTCTACCCCGGGCCCAAATACAGATGAAAATCTTGTACCAAATAATGACGTGAATCCATCCTGAAGAGGGGCTTGTCACATGTGTCCCGGGTTTTCAAAGAGATTTTTTGTGAACAATTAGATAATTTCCAAACAAAAATGACAAAGTGAGTCGATTGCGTCGGGGCTATGGTCGCTTTGATTTACTGTCCCCCACTTGAAAATCAGTTACATAACTGTGTGGGTAGACTCTAAATTCATTTTTTATATATTTTTTTTTCCACGACGTGAGAAACTAGGGTACTTTAACCGGGAGGATCATAATGCACGGCCTGGCATATCATGTTTTCTTACTTATTAAATGACATAATGAAACATGATAAAACGGTTGTTATTGTTTTAGTTATTTCTAAAAAAATATGTATATTTTCAATTATAAGTTAATTATTGTAAAATTAATATGAAAAAGCGTTTTTTTGTATGTCGACGTGTACATATGATAGAAAAGAGAGAGGGGGGTTCGCATCACGCTCGTCATCGTCTTTGTTAAGGTATAGCCATATTGCGCCGCCTGTGATATTTTTCGTTGATGAAATGAGTTTGTTTGAAACGTATGATTTTTTTACGTTGGAATCGTTCGGATTGGGGAGCGTCAACCGTTAGGTCATAACAGCCTCTCTACCCTAGGGGATTGAGAGAGGAAAGGCCCATGCTGGTCAGAACCAGCCACGGGTAAGGGGAGGAAGGGGGGATCTAACGTCCCGGTAGTCATCGTCTTTGTCATTGTTTGTGCTGTAAATGTCGTCGTCGTCGGGGTGGTCGTCAAGGAAAGGGGAAGCTGTCCCAGACGACGATTGCCAGAGCTCGCCTCTATTTTCGGTGAGTAAAATACTACTCTTCATACTAGCTGATGTTTGCGAGGTGGACTTTTTCTCCTGAATCGCCTTGTACGATTAGCAGAGCCATGCTCTGAGCCATAAGTTTGTAAAAGCAAATAAAATTATGGAGATGACAGAAGGCTAATATAGCAGAAAAATGATGTATTTGAATAATACATGAAATAATGTTTTTGATAGTTTGTCGCCGTTATCATATGATAGAAGGTACATCACATATGATTGGGAACCAAATAACGGGGGTTTAAGTCTCATATCATGCTCGCAATTGCGCCGCAGGTAATTTTATTTTAAATACGAATTTTTTTAAATGGTTATTAGTGAAATGATAACAGATTTTTTTTTGTTTGGATTAAGGACGCGGCAACCGGTAGGGAATAATGCACCACCCTAGCCTAAGGGGGGGGGGGGTGGGGGGAGAGGAGGAGCCCATGCTGGTCAGAACCAGCCACGGGTTTAAGGGGCGGAAGGGGTGTTTCTCACGTCGCGGTCGTCATCGTCTTTGTCATCGTTCGTTGTGTCATTGTCATCGTCGCCGGGGGGTCGTCAAGGGAAGGGGGAAAAGGTCCCCGACGACAATTGCCATCTCGCCTCTATTTTCGGGGAGTAAAATACTACCCTTCATACCAGCTGATGTTTGCGAGGTGGACTTTTCTCTTAATCGCCTTTTACGATTAGCAGAGCCATGCTCTGGGCCAATTCTACCCCGGGCCCAGACGGGGATTGGGATAAGGGGAGGTTGTCAAGGGAAAAGGGAGGTGTATCCGATATTGATTGCCAGAGGTTGGGGAGTAGGTTTAGGTTTATATGGATTAAGGACGCGTCAACCGTTAGGTCATAATGCACCACTCTAGCCTAAGGTGGAGTGGGGGGAGGAGGGGCCCATGCTGGTCAGAACCAGCCACGGGTAAGGGAGGAAAGCGGGGGTTCTCACGTCGCGGTCGTCATCGTCTTTGTCATCGTTCGTCGTGTCATTGTCATCGACGCCGGGGGGTCGTCAAGGGAAGGGGGCAACGTCCCCGACGACGATTGCCAGAGCTCGCCTCTAGTTTCGGGAAGTAAGATACTCGCTCTTTCTAGCTGATGTTTGCGAGGTGGACTCTTTCTTTTGAATCGCTTTTCGAATATGCTGTTGACACATTCAGTGAACGAACATTACCCCGCCTTTACATAACTCTAGTGAGGCCTCAAGCTGAATATGCAACTAAAATTTGGCATCCAAACCATGTCACAAAAATTGCTGTTATAGACAGAGTGCAACAACGATATTTCAAACACTTGTGCTTCAAGGCTAATAAGGAATACCATAGAGTAAATTATCTAGGTATGTTTTTCTGACAGCAATCTAAGTACCCTTGAAAGCCGGAGGAAATTTATGGACATTGTTCTGCTCTTCAAAGTTGCTAATAACCTGCTTGACTCGCTTCTAATTGAGTCATTAAACTAACATGTACCACAAGGAACACTCGAATTCATAAACTGTTTCATCTTCCCTCCAGCCGCATTGATGTGCACAAGTATTCCTGTTTTATAAGGTTGCAGACAACGTACAACAATCTTTTATCATTAAATAGGTCGTAATTTAGATTTGCACAATAGTTACATCCATCACTTTCGAAAACAACTAAAAGAAATATTATAATCAACTTCACTAATGTCTATAGTCGCTCGTGCTTTCACATACAATTCATATTTCCACTTAACACACTCACACAATCATTCACTCAATCATACATACAACGCAACACGCATACATACATACATACATTCATCATCTCACACACACATACATTCATGTTTATATAAGTCATTTTTATGTAACTAATTTTACATTGTATTGTTGCGTTATATTTGTATTGTTATAGTTTGGTAAATTGCACTTGTGGGACATTTTGTCCTGTTGTAATGTGGCCACAAATAAAATAAATAAAAATACGACACTGTACGGTTTATGAATTAAGAATGCGCAAACGTGGAAGGGTAGATGAGCTTGGCCCATTTTTAGATCTTATTTCTTTTGAGTGTGTAAGGTTTGGCTGTATTTCTACATGTTTTTGTTATGTGTGATTGGTATTACAGGAACAAGGAATTTTTGTAATTTAAACATATTTTGGTATATATTTGATAAGTTATCAAAAATAATGACATGCTGCAATTGAGGCAACAGCCAGGGCAAGAGTTTTGGTCGATAAGTGGACTAAGACAATGATTCAAGCCCCCCCCCTCCCCCCCCCCCCACCCACCACCACCAAGCTGACCGCCACAAACACTCCGTTCCAAGAACATCCACCTCCCGGGGAACCACTATCATCTGCTATGCCATTATATGGCCAAAGTATTAATGCCCGGGTTTGGGCCAAAGTCTCCCAGATTGGGGCCCTCACTATCGCGCCAAGCTGATTCTGAGGATCAAACAGCTATACCGGCCTACCGCGCTAACCAAGGCGACGTGAGAAACTAGGGCGCTTCAACCGGTCAGGTCATGTTGCGCCGCCTGTGATATTGAAAGTTGGTGAGATGTGTTAATGGTGTGTTTGATCATCAGATTGTTTTCTTAATGAATATTAATAGCTAAACCATAACAAATAAAGAAATGTGTATGACTAATGTGGGAGAGGTTTAATCAATGATTTTTATTAAATAAATCACAGTGCCATGATGTCTCGACAGAGTAATATAGTAGAAGTTCTAAAAGTTTGACATGTTTTTTTAATTATGATTATTATTATTCGCCACTCTAGCTTAAAAGAACCTATACCCTCTTACTCTAACTGATAAAACATGAGAAACTAGGGCGTTTTAACCGTGAAGTTCATATAGGCCACCTATTTAAGAAAATAAACTAAGTTTGTTGTTTATAATTTTATTTGTTTCTTAGATTAATAACATGATAGAGATGATTATGCTCAAAAGAAAAAGTATAATATGTAAATAAGTAGCAAAAAATATAAGGGCGCGTCAACCGCTTGGTCGTAACACGCCACTGGAGCCGAGGGGATGTGACAAGAAAAGTCCCATGCTGGCCAGAAGTGATGGTAATAGTTTCATGGATTGTTTGGGTTAAGGGCGCATCAACCGTTAGGTCATAACTCATTGTGCGCCACTCTAGCGTAGGGGATATGGAGAGGTTTATCCCATGTTGGTCAGATCCAGCCAAGGGTAGATGGGAAAAAAGGGGTGGTGGTTCTTTCTTCGTCTTCGTCATTGTATCGTTCCTGTTGTCATGGTCGTCATCGTCGTTGGGAAGGTAGTCATGAGAGGAGGATATTTCCCTGGCACGATTGTCAGAGCCCGCCTTCAGTTTCGGGGAGTGATAAAACTCCCTGACATAACCAGCTTGTGTTCGCGATATAGGACTATACTGTACAGCAGCTTTCCTCGCCTTGTAGGATTGTCAGAGTCATGCTCGTGGCTGATTCTAACCCGGGCCCAGACGGGGAGGCTCTAAGTTTATTTAAAATAAGGGCGCGTCAACTGTTAGGTCATGATGTGCCACTCTAGCCTACGGGTTAAGGAAGGTGGGGCCCATGCTGGTAAGAACCAGCCACGGATATGGGGACTTGTCACGGAAAGTGGAAAAACTGCCCGATGACGACCGCCAGAGCTCGTCTATAGTTTGGGGTGTTATACTCCCCTACGAACGGACTGGCCTCCTCTTCCTCGGCATAAGGATAAGCAGAGCCATGCTCAGGGCTGAATATACTTACGGGCCCAGATGGGGAGTATTATTTTTTATAGTTCGAGCCCAAGTGTTGGCCAAAGTTAAACATAAGAAAAAGTCAGAAAACAAGTTGAGAAACTAGGACGCGTCAACCGGTTAGGTCATATTGCGCCTCCTGCGATATTGTTAGTAATAAATTGAATTTGCAGTGTGTTTTATTTTTATAATGATTTCTTATTATATTGCTTGTTTTTTTTTTTTATTTTGTTTATTTGGATTAAGGACGCGTCAACCGTTATGTCATAATTTCACCACTCTTACTTAGGTGGATGTGGTGAGAAAAGGATCATGTTGGTCAGAATCAGCCACGGGTAGGGAAGGAAAGGGCATTCTCATGTCGCGTTCGTCATAGTCTTTGTCATCGTGCGTGGTGTCATGTCGTCATCGTCGTCGAGGGGTCGTCAAGGGAAGGGAGGGACGATCCGAAGGAGAACGTAACTTATTCATTTTTTTGAAAAAGTCATTCCAAACTTCCCAAACTTTTTATTTTGGTGAACTTGCATAAGATAAGTCTGATGTTACCGGCAGGCTGCAGTGAGATTTGTTAGTTTTTACGAAAGTGTAAATGGAATTGTCGTATAGCTCTTAAAGAAACAATAACATATTACCACGATGAAGCCAAATGAAGCCAAACGTTGTGATTCGCTCCAATCGACAAATATGATGGCTATCGCTCTACGTATGGAATGAGATCAACACTTTGAGGTATGGCATACGTTAATAAACCTCATCTCTGCAGTTGCAGTGCTTCCATTATCTAGTGCCATCCTCGCATACTATGCGTTCTCTGGATGTGATTTCACCATTCACAAGAAAGAGTAAGCCCGCCAATTTTCTTTACTTGAAAAATATCTTAGTGTTCAGAATGTATTTGCTGCACTTGGATCAAACGATTTACCGGAAACATTAAGAGACATTGGAAATTTTAAGAAGTGCTTTTCTACTATTTGATTACATAGGCCTATATCCACCACAAAAGCAAGTGGCGAGATGATGACGACGACGTGAGAAACTAGGGCGGCTTCAACTGGTTAAGTCATATTGCGTTGCCTGTGATAATGAAAGTTGTTGAAATAAGTTAATGGTGTGTTTGATGATTAGATTGTTTTCTAAGTGTATATATAATAATATCAAGTGATGATAATTTTTTTATTTGGATTAAAGACGCGTCAACCGTTAGGTCATAATGCACCACTTTAGCCTAGGAGATATGAGGGGGGCCCATGCGGGTCAAAACCAGCCACGGGTAAGGGTTGAATGGGGGGTTCTCACTTCGCGGACGTCATTGTCTTTATCATCGTTCGTTGTGTCATTATCATCGTCGTCGAGGGGTCGTCAAGGTTACCCCGGGGGCAAGGTCCCCGATGAGGATTGCCAGTGCTCGTCTGTAGTTGCGAGGAGTAATTTACTCAGCTCTTACTAGCTGATGTTTGTGAGGTAGACTTTTTCTCTTGAATCGCCTTCACAATTAGCAGAGCCATGCTCTGGGCCTATACTACCCCGAGCCCAGACGGGAGACCCTAACACAATTAATATCATATTATTTGGTTCATACGTGTTCTTGTATTTTACAGCGGGAACAAAACTCATAAGTTGATTTGGTTTTATTGAGTTAGAAGTTCTTTCTTCAAGTTCAATTTGATTATGTGCGCGTTTCCGTTGAGTCATAAAGAGATGGAGTGGGGGGGACGGGGGGGGGGACACTTCATAAATGGCTATCCATACCCTTCTACGACGACGTGAGAAAGTAGGGCGCTTCAACCGGTAAGGTGAAATTGCGCCACCTGTGATAATGAAAGTTGATGAGATGAGTAAATAATGTGTTAGATGATTTGATTGTTTTGTAAGTGTATATATAACAAAATAAAATGATGATAACGATGATGATGATGATGATAGTAATAGCAAATCAATAACTAAATTAAATAAATGTGTATGATGTGAATTACATTTTGATAAAAGATGTCTTTGAATCATAAATTGGCGGGCTCCCTGACAACTACAACCAGAGCTCGCCTCTGTTATCGGGGCGTAATCTACTCTTCTACTTACCACCACATTTGCGAGATGGACTTTGTCTCTTTCCTCGTCTTTAACAACCAGCCGAGCCATCTCTGGACCGACCCCAGACTGTGGACATCCCTGCAAACAACCAGACGACCCATTAAGTGAACTTATGGTGAACATTTAAAAACAAGTACCCAAAACGAAGTAAGAAACCAGGGCGCTTCAACCGGATAGGTCGTATTTCGCCTACTATATAAGATATTTAAAGATTTCGAGATGAGTGTGCACATAGTAAAAAAAGTATCTATTAGAACACAGAATGATCATTAATAAGAGCGCGGCAATCCTTCAGCCCCCACCCCCACGCAGTTATGCATTTCATGCCTGGCTCGCACAAGACAAACTGTCATTGTTGTTGCTGTGTTTTGAAATATGTGCGAGTCAAAATGATGGCTTGAAAGATATCAGAACACTGCTTGAGAATCTGATGTTGTTTTTTTATTGGGATTAAAAACGCGTCAACCGTTAGGTCATAATTCACCACTCTAGCCTAAGGTTAGGGAGAGGAGTAGCACATTCTGGTCAGAACCAGCCACAGGTTGGGGGAGGAAAGGGAGATCTAACGTCGAGGTCATCATTGTCTTTGTCATCGTTCAAGTGGTGTCATCGTCGTCGAGGGGTCTTCAAGGGAAGGGGCAAGGTATCCGACGACAACTGCCAGACCTCGCCTCTAGTTTAAGGGAGGGAGTTATATACTCCCCTCTTACTAGCTGATGTTTGCGAGGTGGACTCTAGAACTTGAGTCGACTTTTAGCAGAGTCATGCTCTGGGCCAAATCTACCTAGGCCCAGCGATTGTCATCGTCTTTGACTCAATTCTTGTTGTCATGGTCGCCGTCATAGGGGCAGTCGTCAAGGGTAGGGGGAGAGGTAGCCGACGACGAATGCCAGAGCTCGCCCCTAGTTTCGAGGCGTAAAAACTAAAACCTTTTTACGACTGATGTTTGCGAGATGGTCTTAACCACTTTTCTCGCCTTGTACAATAAGCAGAGCTTTGCTCTGGTTCAATTAACGCCGGGCCCAGACGGAGGAAATGATTAACAGAAAGATTATTGAGAAAGAGAGTTTGTACGGTTAATACCGTAGAATGGTAGTTTAACAAACTTTAGGCTCACAATCTAACGACTTCTTGAGAAAAAAAGTTTTTTGGTTTAATTGGATTAAGGACGCGTCAACCGTATAGGGCATAAATGCAACACTCTATCCTAGGGGATGTGGGGAGGAGGGCTCCATGCTGGTCAGAACCAGCCACGGGTAAGGGGAGGACGGGGTGTTTCTCACGTCGCGGTCGTGATCGTCATTGTCATCGTTCGTTATGTCATTGTCATCGTCACCGGGAGGCCGTCAAGGGAAAGGAGAGGCCTGATTGCAACTCTAGTATCGTTGCTGTTGCTAGCCGATGTTTGCGAGGTGGACCTCGCCTAAGCCATGCTCTGGGCCAATTCAACCCCGCGCACAGACTAGGTGATCACACGACGAATGAGAACTATGGCGTTTCACCCGGTCAGGTTAAATAAAGTCGCCTGTTATATTGTTAGTTTATGAATTGAGTTTATTGTGTGTTTGAAATGGCAAATCATAAAGATAATAATGTAAACAAAAGAAAAATTATACATCTGAATAAAGAAACAAATTTGTTTGATGTGAACTAAATGTTATATAACAAATGTTTTTAAATTTGGAAAATGAGAAAGTTTGTTGTTTTACATTTGATTAAAAGAGAACAAATTGGTTGCGGCATCATATATGTAACTTTATCTATCTTGATTTACTAACATAACTAACTATTTTATGTTTTTATTAAAAGGACGCGAAACGTTTATCATAATGCACCACCTGGGGAAGAAGACATGGGAGGAACGGCCGGCTGGTCAGAACCCAGACAAAGGGGGGGGGAAAGAAGGGTATAGAGTTCTCACGTCGAGGTAGTCATCGTCTTTGTCAACTTTTTTATTGACGTGGACGTGTCATTTGACGATGACTTTTAGAGTTTCGCCTTAGTTTCGGGGAGTAAAAATTTTTTTTCTAAGGATGTTGCGAGATGGATTTTTCATTTAAAAAATCGCCTTTTTCGATTGCGGACCCATGCTCTGGGTTAAATCCCCCTTTCACAATAATTATGTGGGCCTACATTTGCCCTTCCATGATAACTTTATATGACGACGTGAGTAAAAAGGGGCGTTTGAACCGTTTGGGTATATTGCACCCCCTGTAAAGAAGTAAATGAGAAAGTTTATGAGGTATGTTTGAGATTAGTTTGTTTTCTAAGGTATAAAAAACAAAATAAATTTGATGATGATAAAAAGTAATAGCAAAAAAAAAAAAGTTGGGGTCTGTGAATGAAATAGAGAAAAGAAGAAATGTGTTGATGTAAAAAAAATTTTTGTTTAATAGTTTACTATGATGAGAAATTTAGGAAGTTTGTCCCGTTATCATATGATAAAAATTTCTTCTTTATTGGGAGAGATAAAATTGCGTGCGCAAGGCATCATTTTTGGTACATTTGCTAGCTTGAGCACTTTAAAAGGGTACATCACATTGTCCATATGGGAATAACCTTTTCTGGTTAAAAATTATCCGGGGTTAGGCGTGTGTGGCCTATACGAAGTCTGACAATACCACTCTTCTCTACGTGAGAGTCGGACGTAGGTGGACAAATGTTATTAGCCAATGGGGGCATCACACAACCAATTTTTTTATTTTGAACACCCCCAAAAGATGTTTGCGCAAACCCAACAATTTTTGCTGAACCCACTCTTGAATCGAACGGAAACTAGATTGAAACAACGCGCGAAGTGGGAAGTTTCCTTACCCAGCCCAGCAGGTGTTCTTTTCCCTCTGATGGGCGTAAATTGACTTTGTTATCGTTTGTAAATAAATAATAAAAAAAAATAAATGTATTTAGAGTCTACCCCACCAGTTATATAAAAATGTTGTAATAACTGTTTTTCTGGGCTCGTTGTCCGAGATCTTCAAGTTTTTTTTTTTTAAATTTTTTAAAAGAGCACGTCAACGTTTGGGGTAAAGCACTAAGTTACTTGAGGGATATGGGAAGGTTTTTTTTTTTTCATTAAGGGCGCGTTAACCCTTTTCGTCATAATGCACCACTCTAGCCGGGGGGGGGGGGGGGGGAGGAGGGGGCCCATGCTAGTCAGAACCCCACGGGTTAGGGGAGGAAGGGAGGATTCCCGTCGCGGTCGTCATCGTCTTGTCATCGTTTTTTGTGTCATTTTCATCGTCGCCGGGGGTCGTCATGGGAAGGGGGAAAGGTCCCCGACGCCGATTTCCAGGCTCACCCCTAGGTTCGGGGAGTAATATACTCCCCCTCTTTTCCCCTGTGTTTGCGAGGTGGACTTTTCTCTGAACGCCTTTTACGATAAGTAGAGCCATGCTCAGGACCAATTTTACCCGGGCTCAGACGGGGGGGGGGAAAGGGGTTAAAGTGTCAGAACAGCCCCGGTGCTGTTTTACATCACCACAGAAATACTTATGGTGATCGCCGCGAATTGACACAATGCCCAAAGTCGAACGAAGAGCTTACGCAAATTCCATCTTTTATTTTTCTTTGATTGGGTTGGTGGCACTGGTTGCCCGTATACAGGTTTAAAAAACAAAACATTTTTACGTTATAAGATTACAAAAATTGTTTGGAAAAGTATGGTTAAAAATTTATTTAATATTGGAAATAATATTAAATAACAGTCAACCATTAGGTAATCCCCGCAGTATGAGACGACGTGGAAACTAGGGCGCTTCAAAACCCGGTTTTAATTTATATTTTGCCCCCTGTGACTTTGAAGTTATTTTTAAAGATTGTATTGTGTGTTTTAATAAGTTATTTTTTACAAGTTTAAAAAGGGGGAAAAAAAGGAAATTTTATTTTTAAGTTTGAGGGCCGTCAATCGAAGGTCATAATGTGCCCCTCTAGTCTAGGGAATATGGCAAGGAGGGTTTATTTTTTTTTATTTTGGGGTTAAGGACGCGTAACCTTATGTCATAATGCACCACTCTAGCCTAGAGGATATGGGGCATAGGGGGAATTGCATGGTTTCTTAGAAAAGAATGCAAGAAGCTCCGTTTTGTTATTTTTACTGTAGGAAGTTTTGCCCGTTCCAGGAACGTTTGAATGTACACAGCTTCACACCTTCCCAAGCCATTTTCATTTTGGCAGCTCTTTTATTGATTTCTAATAGTCTCTACATCTCAAGATTCATGCACCATCAAGAGAAAGAAATTGTTGTAACGAACGGGAAGATGGTACCGAGCAACCCGCAACTGGAAGAGCTCGACACAATCGTTCCATGTACACATGAGGAGGTGATTCACGTACGATATTGCATGCTGCTCATGCATTTTAATTATGGCTACCATCAGAAGACTTGTACGTACTGTGGACATCGACGTAGTGGTGGGCTGTATTTGAAACCCAGATTCTTCTTCAATCCGACGAGATCTGGGTGGAATTTGGCACGGGAAAGAACATTGGAATTTTATTATGTTCCTCTTTGCTAGGACGGCTCCAAAGTCACCATTTACAAATTTATAACCCAAGAACACATGAACTTTATTTCACATCAGAAGTAAAAAAAACTTTTTCCTAGAGCAGGAATCGAACCCTGGAACCTTCATCTTTGAAAACAGAACCTCTAACCACAAGGCCAATGAGCCAATGAGCCAACAAGTCCTGTCTTTGTCTTTCGTGCGTGTTGTAGTAGTTTACGACGACCGCCAAAAGCTCGCCTCTAGTTTCAGGGAGTAGGCTTTATTATATACTTTCTTACTTACTAGCTGACACTGATGCTAAATTCTACCCGGGCCCAGACAGGGCAACTCTCTATCTATAGTTCGCTTTAATACACATTATTATAATTAATGTTTGGTGTTGGTGTATTTCTAGGACTGTGCGGGAAAGAGGTTTTGACAGTCGGGTCAGCTCGGGTAGGTAAAAACCCACGGACGTTTATCACTGCATGTTAAAATGGATATGCATTTTTAAAACATGTTCATAGAGACAACATAGAGACCAACAGCCCAGACACTGCAAAGAGGTAGCGTACGAAGGTGCACTTTACCCCCCCCCCCTCCCCTGACAATCATTTCTAAATAAACAAGCTTGTGACAACCGACCTTTTTGGTTATTTATTTATTTACCGTCTATCAGATTCAGTTAAAAGACTGATTTGCAAAGGAGGACAACTAAATAAATCTTATAACATACATCCAGTCGACAACAAATACGAGGACGTGTGAAACTAGGGCGCTTCAACCGCTTAGGTCATTTTGCGCCACCAGTGATATTGTTAATTATTGAATTGAGTTTCTTGGGTATTAATCATTGAATTGAGTTCTTGTTTGTTAAATTTACAACAAGAAACGGCATCGACGCTCGCCAATATCTTGCTAAAACACTCAAAATCTGTGGAAATCTCGTGCCGCGAAAAGCCTTAAATGATCAATGATTAAATGATCATAGTTGTTGTGCACGATGGCCATAATGTGTCTCTGGTAAGACTGTATAAATCATAGGCACCGTAGATGTTGCTGTTGCTAGTTATACATAATAAATAAACTTCTAAAACACTTTTAAAGAATGCAAATAGAAATATTTATTAAGAGAGAAAATACTAGAGGCCATAGGCCTGCAAAGGTTGAAAACAAAGTCAACAATGTAAATAAGAACAAAAATGATTTGTAAATAAAGTACACTGCCATTTGGAAGCAAATAACAAACAAATAAATATAAAGGAAGACTAAACATACCGGCCCCCTTGAAAGGCTGGACTTTCAACGCTGATTCAACACGGGGGTAGTAGGCACACTTTAGTTTATGGGCCGTTTGAAGATTCCATGAGAGGTTTTTAACCGACACTACCCGCACGATGTCGTCACGTCCTTTGTGAGTGTCTGCAATAACTCCTAGCCCGCCACTGCAATGGGGGGAACGTTGTCTTCCTTCAGGAGCACCACTGCACCAGGTTGTACGTTCGGCAGTGTGTCGCGCCAGCGCCGACGCTGCTGCATCTCTTGTAGATAGTCTTGGCACCATCGTCTCCAGAACTGCTGCAGCTGTTGCTGCACCTGCTGCCACCTGGTCAACCTATTAACACTTGTATCACAAAGGTTTCAACAGAGGGGATTTGTGTCAAAGGTTCTCCAATAAAGGAAATGTCCGGGGTGAGGTAATTTAAATCATGAGGATCGTTAGATAATGTACAAAGTGGACGGGAGTTCATACAGGCCTCGACCTGAGTTAGCAAGGTAGCAATCTCTTCGTAAGTCATGCCCTTTTGTCTCCTATAACCCTTTTTAAATGATACTTTCATGGATTTGACTGCTGCCTCCCATAGGCCACCGAAGTGCGGTGCATGGGGCGGAATAAATACCCAATTACAATTGTCTTGTGAGAGGATGTCTTGCACCTGACGATAATGGTTTTCTTCTTGAAGTAGTTGGTGTAATCCATGGAGTTGGTGGGCAGCACCTTGAAAATTGGTTCCGTTATCAGATTGTATTCGAGAGGGTTTGCCTCTGCGAGCAATGAATCGCCTTAGAGCCGCTATGAACGCATCTGTTGTTAGGTTTGTAACAACTTTTTAAGTGAACAGCCTTTGGTCGCTAGACATACAAACACGGCTATATATCCCTTTGTTGTTGTTCTTGCTGCGAGGTGTTCCAAACTTTAAAGTGACAGGCCCAGCATAATCACCACCAACATTGCGAAACGGTCGAGTGGGATGGATTCTCTGTGGCTGGTAGTTCACCCATTAACTGCTGAGAAGCTTGTGCCTTAAGTCGGAAGCACCTAGTGCACCGATGAATCATATTTCTCACCAGTCTTTTGATCGATGGGATCCAAAATCTCTGGCGGATTGAAGAGATCAGCAGTTGTGGGGTCCAGCATGTGTAACTTGATGTGTTCGTTGTTCAGGATCAGGTTGGTGAGATGATGATCTGCTGGTAAGATCAATTGGTGAATTGCATCATAGTGAGAGTGATGCTTTTTGGAGTCGACCGCCAACTCGTAGTAGCCCATGCTGATCTATGAATGGAGTCAAACTCTTTACTTTACTCTTTGGCGAAATGGTGTGATTGTTAGATAGACTTGCTAGTTCCTTATTGTATGAAATAGATTGTACAAATTTTACACATGTTAGAAGGCTGTTCTTCCATCTCTTTGGCTGAGAGCGCTGAAAGTTTGCCGTTCTTCCCTTGCTAATCTGGTATTCTTGATGAATCTTCTGCAATAGGCAGTAACTCTAACCAGTTTGGTCAGCTTAGAGTACCTTTGTGTCCAGTCCTCTGGCACTGTTCTTGTCGCAACAAAAGATTTTCTGGCTTCTGCACTGTCAGGAGACGGCACAAGGTTGATATCTAGCTGGGGCCACAAAATGGTTCTTGAATTAGCCATTCAGGTCCGTGCCACCAAAGTTCACATGACTTCAGGTAGTGGCGTCGACACCTCTGGACACGAGATCAGCTGGATTACATGCAGATGGCACATGTTTCCAGTGTGCACTAGCTGTGAGTTCTTGGATGGTAGCAACACGGTTGCCTACAAACGTTTTCCATCTTGATGAACTGCCTGAAAGCCAGTGCAATACCAATGTGGAGTCTGTCCACAGGATGGTTTCACTAACAAGTAGATTTAGTGCAGGGATTGCCTTGTCACATAATGAGCTAGAAGGAGGGGCGCCACACAACTCCAATCTAGGTAGAGTTTTTTCTCTTAACAGGTGCTACCTGTGGCATATGTAGCCCGTACATAGAGGCATGCACCATAAGCCCGTTCACTGCTGTCGCAAAAGCCATGGATTTGTACGTCCACGGGCGTCATGGACATACAGTGGGGTATACCACCGTTTTGGGCAATGTGTAATGTCCACTGAGGCATTTTTTGGGAACATCACACCTGAGTACATTGCGTGGGATATTGATGTCACTGAGCAATGGAATTTGTTCACAAAGGTGTTGCCAATCTGCTTGCAGTTTTGCTGCAAGTGGGTCATCCCATCCTAGTCCTTCTTGCCACAGGGATTGCATGAATATTTTGTAACTAATTACAATGGGACTGACTAGACCAAGAGGATCAAATATCGATGCAATAGTAGACAATACACTTCTTTTTGTCATGTGAGACAGAAGAATATCTTTATGATTTGAGTAATCAATGGAGAAAGAAGATTTGCCACTCTTTACTTGAAATTGATCAGACTTCGGGTCCCAAATTAATCCTAGTGTACTTATATTTTCATTACAGTCTAGAGAGAGCAGTCCTTTGTGTTCTTGCAGTTCTTCTGGAATCACTGCAAGAAGTTCTGTAGAGTTGGAGGACCATTTCCGTAACGGAAAACATGCTTGCTTGAGCAAAGTAGAGACTTCTGTGTAAATATGTTGTGCTTCTTCAACAGTTGAGGCAGCCAGTCACAGATCATCAACATAGAAGTCTTCCTTGATTATCTTAGCGCTTTGTGGAGCACTTATTTCATTATCAATGGCCACCTGTTTCAAGCATCTTGTTGCAAGAAATGGAGCACTTGAGGTTCCATAAGTAACCGTTTTGAGCTTAAATGTCTGCAATTCTTCTTCAGGAGCTTGTCGCCAAAGAATTCTTTGCAGATTTTGGTCTTCGGGATGCACCAAAATTTGTCTGTACATTTTAGCAACGTCCGGGAACAATTCCTATGTTGTGTGTTCGGAATCGTAGCACAATGGAATGCAAATCTTGTTGGACAGTAGGTCCTGTATGCAAGATATCATTTAATGATATGCCGTTTGTGGACTTAGCACTTGCATCAAACACTACACGAGTAGATGTAGTAGTAGAAGTCTTGAACACTGGGTGATGTGGAAGATAATAGCAAGCCTCTTTAATTTCAACAGCCTCACTTGTTACTTGATCCATGTGTTCCATTGTTCGATACTCATCCATAAAGGTATTGTTTTGGCTTTTAGATCATGGTTTTGTGCTAGACGCTTTTCAATTTGATTTAGTCGACGTTCTGCAATGCACTTGGAATTTCCAAGAACTTTTGGATCAATCTTCGTTGGAAGTTTGACAACGAATCTTCCATCTGGTTGTCGAGTAGTGTTTTTCAGAGAAGTGTTTCTCGCACTGTTGTTCCTCCGGAGACATAACAGGTTGATCGAGGCAAATAGATTCGATTTCCCAGAAGCGTTGAAGTTGATTTTCTAGTGAATCCTGATTGCGCACAAAGTGAACGTGGTGAGTTGATTGAGCTGACAAATTGATAGGTGTTTTGCCAGCAATCGTCCAGCCAAGTTCAGTGTTTTGCAATACTGGGTAATTTCCAGTTTTTTGTCATTTTCTCGGGGCGCAAGGTTTCATAGAAGACGTGTGCTCCTATGAGAAGATCAATAGGACCAGGTTGGTTAAACTGTTCATCAGCCAACATCATATCGTTAGGAATTTCCCAACTATCGCAATTCATAAAAGTAGATGGCATTGTGCCCGTTATGCGGGGAAGAACCGCACAGTCAATTGTAGTAGTATAATCGCTGACCCTTGACTTTAAGTTTAGCGAAACTGTGTGGGAAGTTTCAGCATTAACCTCGTTTATGCCTTGGATTGGAATGTGCTGTTTTGATTTCTTCAGTTGTAGCTTTTGCACTAATGATTCCGTGACAAAGTTTACCTGAGATGCAGAATCAAGCAGTGCTCTGCAATGAACGTATTGTCCATACTTGTTTTTCACGGTTACCACCGCTGTTCCTAATAAAACCTGAGATTGAACCTTATCGTTGAAGGTACAGTAAGTCTTGTTAGCGGCAGATTGAAATTCTTGAGTTGAAGCTTGTGTGGAGTGCACACTGTTATCAGAGGTGGATTGCGATGTCAGAGAATCTAAGTGTAGCATGGTGTGATGCCTTTTATTACAAGTGTGGCAGCGATGTGTAGAACACTCATGATTAATAGAAAATGGCATGAGGCAATTATAACATAACTTGTGTTGTTTCACAAGCGTGAAGCGCTGCTGAGGACTCATGTTCGCAAACTTTGTACATCTATACAATGCATGAGTTTCTGAACAGAGAATACATTGGCCGTTGACAGCTATGTAAGAATGTTGTGACTTGCTTTGGGTTTAAATATTCAAGTTTGATTTGTTCTGAGATTTGGCTTCAGTGGGTGTAGATATGCCTATGCTTTCAAGTGCCTTGCATTTCCTTTCCAAGAAGTAAATCAAAGACTCAAACGATGGCATTTCATCTAATTCTGAATGCATTTCCCACTCCTTACGGGTCTCAGTGTCAATGCTTTCATAGACAATCTGATTTATCAATACTTCATGCAATGGAATATTGAATTCTAAAGCATTTAAAGCATGCACATTTGTTTGAACGTGATTTATAAGGCTTCGAAGATTTGCTCCAGTACCCTTAGTTATTGAGGGCACATGCAGTAATTGTCTGACATGTGTTTGTGCTATTAACTTGGTGTTATGATACCTGCTGGTCAGTTGCCATGCTATTTGAAAGTTGTTTATTAGTAATCGGCAGATTTTGCACCAGTTGATGTGGTTCTCCTTGGAGAGACGACAGTAAATAGTGGAATTTTTGAATGCTTGACAATTGAGGATTGTTTACTATCAAGGCTTCAAATGTGTCCTTGAAATGTAGCCATAGTTCCACATTTCCTAAGAATTTAGGTAGATTTATTGTGGGTAGCTTATTTGTAAGTTGTGCCCATTGTGTAGACGCCTGAGGTATGCCTAGACCCAACGCTGGTTCTAGTCCATGTTGATTTAATTTCAACGGGTAGTTTCCAAAAACCTCAAGTATTTTGCTTGGACTCTGTAATACTGACTTTCAAAAACTTCTCTATCAATTGCATGATCCTGTTCGTCGTCCTCAAATTCTAGTTTTTTTTGATAAGAAAGATAACTTTTCCAAATATCTTCTAATTTAGCGTTTCTCACCTTCAATCCTAGTATGTCATGTATTGAGACATCGAATGAATCAATAAAAGTTTGTAATCTTGTAAGAGCTGCTTTGCAAGATGTTCTTTTTTTAAAGAGTAATTTCTTTTTATCTGCCTCCATAATGAGTAATAAGTTCTAGTTATATTTGGAAGGAATGCTTTACCAAATTGAAGTGAAGAATGTCTATTTGAATCAGGTAATGCCTGACGTCGAATCCTAGACTTCTAAACGAACCAGCAAAGCACAGTCTGATCCGGCCCGGAGGACCAAAATTATGTGCACGAATGGCCATAATGTGTCTCTGGTAAGACTGTATAAATCATAGGCACCGTAGATGTTGCTGTTGCTAGTTATACATAATAAATAAACTTCTAAAACACTTTTTAAAGAATGCAAATAGAAATATTTATTAAGAGAGAAAATACTAGAGGCCATAGGCCTGCAAAGGTTGAAAACAAAGTCAACAATGTCAATAAGAACAAAAATGATTTGTAAATAAAGTACACTGCCAGTTGGAAGCAAATAACAAACAAATAAATATAAAGGAAGACTAAACAGTTGTAATAAATAATAAAATAAAATAATTATAGACATGAAAGTGATGACAACCGACAAAATTATTAATGTGGAAAGTATATGTGACAGTGAATTTAATTGGTGGAACAAATTACTTCGGATAAGAAATGTTGTGTATTTTCGAGTTCATCGTATGATTGGGAGTTTTTGGTTTATTTGGATTAAGACCCATGCTGGTCCAGAACCAGCCACGTGTAGGGGAAGGAGGGGGGGGGTGTCTCACGTCGTGATCGCAATCGTCTTCGGCATTGTTCACTCCGTCATATTATATCTCCTATGCGCATATTTTATTAGTCCCGTCCGTCTGTTTTGGCGCCAAGACTCCCATTGGAAACCGAACATGACCTCAGAATGACTCGCGGTTCTTTGTTCACGATTTACCAAAAACCCCCTTTGCGATTCAAAGAATCCACGACGACGTGAGAATTGGGGCGCTTAACCGGGTGAGGTCATTTTGCGCGCCTGTGATTTTGGGAAATTGATAAATGAATTTTATGATGTTTTATGATTTATTGTTTTCTTTAAGTATATAATGAAAAGAGAGAAGTTTTGGGGGGATAGTTACCCAAAAGAAAAATTAAGTTTAGAAAAAAATTTAAATGTGCTGATGTGAATTAATTTTTAAAGCAAGAACTTTGAAAAAAATTAAGAAAGTTTGCGCGTTATCATATGAAAAATTTATCTGGGATTATAGGAGATAAATTGCGTGCGCAAGGCTATTTTTGGTATTTTTCTGCTATCGATAGATAACTTTTAAATGTACATCACATGATTCACATTCGTTTAAATTATTTATTTAAATTTTAACTTCCATCTATTTATTTAAAAAACGATTTACAGAGGAGGAAAACCAATTTATCTACTTACATAGAAAAAGATAAAAAAATTTAACTACCAGCTCAATTTATTTTTGAAATACTATTTATCAACCACAATGTAATAAAACAAAATAATTTTGGTAAAAATTATAAAGAATATTTAATGTAATTAATTAAATTTAACAAAAAAAAAAGGGGGGAGATGAGTTAGGCTTTATGGGCCCTTTTTTTTAATTTGTGGCAATACCACCCCTTCTCTATGGGGTCGAGACGTAGGAGGAACGATGTTTTTTATCAGTGTGGGTTCACATTCACAGGGTGTTTTTTTTTTTAGTAAGGCGTTTCAACAGTTCACTGTCGTCGTCGTCGCTGGGGGCCCAAAGGGGAAAGGGGGAAGTTTCCCGACACGATTGCGAAGCTCGCCTCAAGTTTCGGGGAGTAAAAACCCCCCCCCGCTTACTAGCTGATGTTTACGAAGAAAAACTTTTGAATCGTCTTGTAGGCCTACTTTAGGGGGGCCCATGCTCTGGGTAAATTATTCTACCCCGGGGCTCAGGCGTGGTTTATCAAAAAACCTAGGATGGCTAGAGAGACTGGGCCCAACATAAATCCTGAGATATATAGCCTCATTCAATTTTGTTTTGGCTCTCACCATTAGGCAAACTATAGACCAAGCAGAGATTGAACTATTTTTTTATTTTATTTATGAAGACGTGTCAACCACTGGTCAAATTTAACCTAAACCCCTTGGGGATAGGGGTGGTAATTTTTCATGTGGTCAGAACAACCCGGGAAAGGGGAGGGTGGGTCTTTGTCATCGTTCATGAAGAAACAAACATTCTTTAAAGGGACCTGCTATTTTTAATAGTCTTGGTCTATTTGGCCCAAAGTGAGCAATCTTTTGGTCATTTGCTCCACGCTACCCCAGGGAATATGGTAAAGCCACTAGCGTCCGGGACAAAACCCAGCCATGGGAGGTTAAAAAAGGAGTAAAAAGTGTTCAAAGTGAAAAAGGCCTATGGGGCTAGACCCAGCATAAATGTTTTAAGAACAAGTCACCCTAGTGCAAAAACTGCCACCCTTTCCTTGACCCTAGCGTTTAGCTAGGACCCTACCAATCATTCTGTCGGGGCCAGGCCCGCATAATATGTAATCAAAAACCCCATAGACAAATCAAAATTTTTTACTCAGGCCCTTCAACAAATGTCTTCTTTTAAGCAACTCCAAATATTTGGACGAATTTTAAAATTTATCTTAGCAATTTTGACGCCTGATAATAACAAAGGGTTTTGTGACCTTACGGGGCGTTTGGAGGGAGTGGCCGTCTTTTAAAAAACGCGGGATAAATTCCCTAGCTTATTATATTTTTTAAATTGGGGATACAAAAGTAAGAAAATAGGCATTGTATTGAGTCGCCTGTGATATTGAAGGGTTTAATTTATTTTATTTTATTACTATCTAAGTTCATATCAAATAAAAAGAAGAAAAAAGATTACACAAAATGTCGTGTGGAATATATAATTTTTTTAAAAAAATTTAAAAATTTGGATTTAATTATATTTTCAAAACAACGGGCATACATTGAGGCATGTAACAGTCCTATCAAATGATTTTAAAAAAACACATTTCGTGCGCAAGGGATATATTTTGTAATTTGCTATAGAATATGATGTATGTTAAAGGGTTTATCCATGTACACATATGGGAACAACCTTTTTTCTGGTTAAGGGGACATCCGTGAGTTGACGTGTGTGGCCATTCTAATTTGGACAATTTACCTCCCCCTCTACGTGAGAGTCGAGAGGCAGAAGGGCGAGATTTATTAGTCATGAAAGACTTTAGTTTCCGTTCCATCAAATGGGCCTGGTTTTAAAGAAAACTAACATGATGGGAAACGCCAAAGTCGTTGTTAAAACAGTGATGAGCCAAAATTTGAGTACCCCGGGGAAAATCCCCTTTCCTCCCCTAACCTAAGGATTAGCTCAGATGAGGAATGATACCGGGTACTCAAACATGGCTCACTCATGTTTTAAAAACGACTTTTTGGGGTTTTCCCCAGATTTTTTAAATTGAACATTTTTTAAAGCGAATCGTGTTTAAAACGTATTAGGTGAAAAATTAACACTTTCGAAGATAAAAAAAAAATCACCTAAGTTTTATTTCCCCCTTTAAAAACCCCCCAAAATAATATGGGTTAAAAAAATTAAAAAAATTTGAGCTAAGGGTATCAAATCAACCCTCCGTGTGGTAGGCTAAATGCTTTCCAATAGGCCATGCAAGACGTAGATGGGGTCCCCAAGCTGTACCAAACAAATGCTATCGATATTTTAAAAACACATTTTATTTATTTAGATTAAATCGCAATGGATCTAGTTTTTTTGTTAGCAGTTTTCAATAATTCGTACCGGGTGTCTGGTTTTAAAAATTTCAGCCCAATCTGTTCACGGTTTTGGGTGATTTTTGACTACGACAGACAGACAACAGATAGACGACAGAATCACAGAATGAGAACCGTTCAAGTGAATGGAGACACTCGGTGCTCCCCTCCCTCGTTTAATTTTCCCTTTAAGGGTTTGCGTCATTTCGTTTAAAGCTCAACACTTAAAGGGGGTACTATGCATTTTCACAAAAAAATTCTATAATAAAACGGTGGATTTAAAAAAAAGTTGGAGACAAAACGCTTCATGTTAAATCTCTTTTTTACATACAAGCAGGTAAAAATACATAATACTGGAAAAAAGCCAAAGTGTTTTTTGAAAGAGTGAGTGACCCATGTGTATTATCCCGGGATCATTCCCCAACTGGGCTAGATCGAGCCTTAGGTATATGGGAGAAAAAAAGGCGATGGGTTTCCCGGGTACTCAACAATGCTACTCCTCGTTTAAGAACGACTTTGGGGGTTTTCCTAGTTATTTAAATTGAAAATTTAAAAAGCGAATCATGTTCAAAACGTATTAGCGTGAAACATTACCAAATTTCCAAGATAAAACAAAATCACCTTAGTTTTATTCCCATTTAACACCCTCAAAAAGAATATGTGGGTGTAAAAATATAAAAAAGTAAGAGCTAATGGGTATCGAACCCCAACCCTCGTGCGGTAGTCTAAATGCTTACCAATAGGCCATGCAAGCCAACGTAGTCAGCGTCCACTAGCTGCTACCAAACAATGCTATAGATATTTTAAAAATCACCATTTTTATTTATTGTAGGATTAAATCGCAATGAATCTAGCTGATTTGTTAGCAGTTCTCAGTAAACTCGTACCGGATGTCTGTTTAAAATTTCAGCCCAATCTATTCAGCGGTTCGGCTGATTTTCGACGTACAGACAGACAGACAGAATCACAGAATGAGACCGTTCAAGTTGAATGGAGACACTCGGTCGCTCCGCTCCCTCGTTTAATTATGTACCTTAAGGGTCGCGTCATTTCGTTACAAGCTCAACACTTAATGGCGTACTATGCAGTTGCACAAAACATTCGTAAAATAAAACGGTGGGATTAATAAAAAGTTGGAGACAAAACGCTTCATGTTAAATCTCTTTTTTACATACAAGCAGGTAAAAATACATAATAAAATTATCAGGTTACCATTAAAAAGGTTTATGGAGATTTAAACAAATGTGCACATATTGACTATCCTTTGCTCAAGATATTTATTATTATAGAATTAATATCGGCACTTTTCGTTCGATAATTTGTTTGAAAAAAAACTCAATGTTAACACTAATTCTAATAAAAAACTTTGAACATGTCGACACCTAATAGCTAGGCGGATAAGGCTAACAATTAGGGGTTTTGTGGTAGAGGTCTGAATTTTGGACTGTATACTCAGAACAATATTTTAAGAAAATTGCCTCGAGGTGCCATGACAAAATTCGTCCGGTTAAGGGGGTGGAAGGGGTTGAAATAATGGCATTTTTTAAAAAATTCGAAAATTCAAATATCAAACTAAATTTAATTCCAAGATTACAAAAATTAATACATATTGTAGATAAAAGTCCAAAATTTTAATAAAAAAAATACATATTACCATATATGTATATCTAAGCAGATTTTACACCCTTTGACTTTTATTAACAAATTTTCTCACTGTGCTGGGAGGATTGGCCTACCAGACCTGGGTTTTGTGATAGGGCCGTGAATTTTCCCTAAAATACTCAGAAGATGTTCTCTAAAAAATGGCTCGAGGTGCCCTCAAAAAAGTTGCTTGCTTATAGGAGAAAGAGGGGGTGTACTAAAAGGGTTGATATTACTGAAATTAATAAATCTGTATTCAAATATTATATTAAGGACGCCAAATTATCATTTATTGTAGATAAAGATCTAATAATTAGTTAAAAAAATTAAAATTCCAACATATATGTAAATCTGATTAGATTATGCACCCTTTTTCCACTTTTCATAAATTTACTCAATATTAACGAAAGTGTATCGTGTGACCACTTTGTTTTGTCCCAAATTATTCCAATATTACGAATTAGGACGAAAAGAAGTTTTTAACACCTTGGGTACATTTTCGCGCAATGGACTTTGAACCATTTTCTAACAATAAGCGTCAAATAGCCTATTTAGAGTAACCTAACAATTTGGTTGTTTTGTAGTCGAGTGTCAACACACCTATTGGATCAAAATAGTACATTCATGATGTGTGAATCATGTACAGTGTGAATACTGGCCACTTTCACTATAGCAACTGGAGTGATTCATTCACGGCGCATGTTGTATAGGTTGAGTGGCTTATTTCACTATAGCAACTGGAGTGATTCATTCACGGCGCATGTTGTATAGTTTGTGGGGCCAATTTCACTATAGCAACTGGAGTGATTCATTCACGGCGCATGTTGTATAGGTTTGTGGGGCCAATTTCACTATGGCAACTGGCACAACTTAGTAAATGATCTGATTCATTTCCAATCACCTGTCCGCATGTGGCGGTAATATCCAGCAGGGGCCTGTAACCCTATAACGGACTCTATGACACTATGACGTACGTTCCGGGAATCATTGATTGGGATACGTGCGTTTTCTGCCAGTCACACACGAATGGTCACTCATTACAGTGTCCGATTAACAATATTGATTTCAACAAGGGCCGAGTATTGATACAAAAAATTGGCTGATGTTATTGATAGTTTTCATGATCTATGTACTGAAGAATTCCCTATTACGTTAAATGTGAAAACATTGGACGATGGAAGTGGAACTTGAAAACACTCTCAGTAAAAATGTAGCTAAGTGGCATAAATCATGTCGTTTGAAGCTTTATAAGAAAACTTTAAAACGATCTCAGGATCGTATCGCAGAGAGTCCGCTTGATGAGACTACCCAGGAAGGTCCTTCAGATACCAAAAGACTATTAACGCAGCCAGAAGTGAAATCAGAATGCTGTATATCTCAATGCTTCTTTTTATGTGGATCTCGGACGATTCGGATATTCTGCACAAGCTTCAACATTAGAAATTGATCAGAAGGTTCGTTCTGCGCAATCAATCTGAATGATCAACGGATACTAGCTGTATTGAGCCAAGGAGACATGGTAAGTTTAAATGCAACGTATCATTTAAAGTGTCTTGCTCAGTTTTACCATCGCCGGAGAGCCATTCAAAGAGATTTGAAAGACGAAGAGCGGCTTATAAAAGTGCACGAAAGCTTTGCATTAGCAAACTTCTGGGTGACATACAAGAATGCGTGCATGTAGTACTTCATCTCCAATACTTAAACTTTGTGAAATTGGTAAAATGTACGCAGGGAATCTAAACCAATTTGGTCATGAATCCAAAATTAAGAAATACCGATCTTAAGAACAAAATACTTGCTCACTTTCCGTCGATGGGCGTCTTTAAGTCAGGAAGGGATGTTTTTTTGGCATTCAAGGATGACGTAGGTGAAGTTCTATCGCAAGCATACGGGATTGACTACGATCAAGAAGCATTATGCATAACAAAAGCAGCTTCTTACATTCGCAAGAGATATACTCGACAAGAAAGTTGAATTTACTGGTAAATTTGATAAAGGGGCCCAAACTATTTCAGTTCCAGATTCATTGAACTTTCTTTCTCTCATTCATACACAAAGGGTTATTAATCAACACAAAACCTTCAGAAGCTGATTCGAATGAACCAATTCCGAAGTCAGTTAGCTCTATTGGACAACTTATTGTGTATAATTGCAATGTAGGGAAGAGACATCAAAAGACGCGAGAACCTCCTCTACCTGTATACATTGGATTGTCAATTCACTCCCTAACACGGAAGAGAGGAATAATTGATGAATTGTTTCACCTTGGACTATCGATATCATATGACCGGGTACTGGACATATCAACAAGACTTGGTATAAGCATATCCAATAGGTTCAATGAAGATCAAGCTGTATGCCCCCCTAATCTGTTGAAAGGTGTTTTTGTTACGGGGTCAGCAGATAACGCTGACCACAATCCATCTTCAACGACATGTAAGGAATCGTTTCATGGTACCGTCATTCAGATGAATTCTCACCCAACGGTACAAAACATAGGTAACACAAGACCTACTATCAACTTGTATTTGGGTGAAGTTAAATCAAAAGCTGTACCCAAACTTCCAGAGTTCTACACAGAAATCACACCAATGATGAAACTGAAAGATAACGTATCAGCCCCTCCTATACACTTTGTTATTCCTGAAAGAGGCAGCACCCGTTTACTTCAGAGTGAACATGAGTGGATGAATCACGTCAAAGTGGTGGTAGAGGAAGAAATTCCCATTACCAATTCAAACACGAATGTGTCCTGGTCAGCATTTAATGCCAGTAAAATACAGAGCTCTAATAAAATTAAAACAATAAGTGGAATGCTTCCATTGTTTGAAGAGCCGGCACATAGCGTTTCAATGATACGCCATGCAATGAACATTGTTAAAAATGCTACAAACGTACTTAACCCAGGACAAACTGCAGTCATCACGTTCGACCAACCACTCTTTGCAATAGCCAAGAAAATTCAATGGAACTATCCCAACGACTACTCTGAGCACAGTTTTGTTATTATGTTTGGAGGACTTCACATAGAGATGGCGATCTTAAAGATACTTGGTTGTTGGCTGGAAGGAAGTGGGTGGGTCGAGACTTTAACACGGGCGAATGTCGCACATCAAGGTACAGCGCAGTCTTTCATTAAAGTGTCACATGTAAAGAAAACAAGAAGAGCTCACCAGGTAACAGCTGCTGCGTTAAACATATTACAGCATCGGGCATTCCTTGAAGCAGACGCTTTGGAGATAATGCTAGTTTTGAATCCTGGTGTTCTAAGCAGGAAGAACAAGAACCACAGTTTCAGTATTGGTCCTTAGTTCTACGTCTTCAGGTTATACTCCTCGGATTTATTCGCTCCATACGCAACGGCGATTTTTGTCTGTATAAGCAAATGCTCAATGCAATTATCCCTTGGTGTTTTGCAATGAATCGAACCAACTACTCTAGGTGGTTGACTGTTCATCTTAGGGATATGCTTGCCCTCGAAAATACCTGCCCGGACGTTTATGAGGAATTTGCAAAGGGTAATTTCGTTGTGAGAAAATCTAATAATCGTTTCTCAGCAATGGCTATAGACCAAGCTCTTGAACAAACCAATGCCATAATTAAAGGAGACGGAGGTGCTATTGGGATTCTTCAAAATCCAGAAGCGATTCAAAGGTGGATGATTGTAGGACCTGAGGTAGCACGCATAGTTTCAGAGTTTAAAGACAATTGTACAGATGATGATCGTCATCACGAACAAACAGGAAGCTTCCAACGTAATTTTCTATCAGACGTTATTCAAATGGTAACAGTTTTCGAAAAAGAAGGAAATCCCTTCAAAGAGTCTAGTGGGGACCTTATCCGTATCCATAATAAAGAAATAATGTCAGAAGAAACTGTAAAAATGGTGAAAAATATTGAAAACCTTGGGAAAGAAAACATGAACGCATTTGTAAACTCTCGTCTGCATTCTCAAACTCAACTCGTATCCCATGTAATAACAAAGAATAAATTACATCTGTTTAGCACCGCCCCTACCAAAAAGAAAACGAACCAAAGTCTTAAAATAACATCTCTTAGGACTGACTGCGCTTTATTTTCCCGCTTTTACATCGGGTGTCAAACCCGCAACGGTGATCTCAATAAATTCTTCCAACATGAAAATAATCCATGTCCTCCATCAATTTCTCAAGATGGACAACTCAGGTTTGGAAAGAAGTCCGATATACTTGCGTGTCTCGAAGATCCTAAAGAAAACTGTAGCTCTGTCTTACACCATGTTGGTGCAGTTCTTTTAAATGGTGTGCAGCAGTTATTAACATGCTTAAAAACCCTATTTGCACTTGAAAACGTTTTGAAGACTATGCAACGCAAGTGTTCACACCATATGTGTTGTCACAGTTTAAGATAACTATGAAGTTCACGTTATCTGGGATGTCTATCGTGATGATTCATAAAAGCATATACCAGAGATAAAAAGGTTTAGGAATCAGGCGACGCGTTGAAGCTTAAAACACTTTACCTAAAAACTGGCACGAGTTCCTGCGAACAAATGAAAATAAAGCAGAGCTATTCAATTTGTTTAATACTTTTCTTCTCAATGTCAAACAGGTCAATTGGTATAGTAATTGTTACAAACGGAGAAGATCAATGTGCAATGACGCAAATGTGTGCTTGAAAGCCATTAAACCATGTAACCACGAGGAAGCAGACACAAGACTCGTTTTACATTTGTGTAATACTCCATGAAAATAATGAAGTTCTTGTGCGGAACAGTTGACTCTGATGTTGTTGTACTTTGTATTGCCGCAGCCAACAAGCTTACAGAAAAGAAGTGTGGGTACAGTTTGGAGTGGGGCAGGGGAATTATGTAAGAATAATACCAGCACATACGATTTCCCAAACACTTGGACCAGAAAAGTCTGCTGCTCTTCCATTCTTTCATGCCTTCACGGGCTGTGACACCTGCTCCTCGTTTTCAGGTAAAGGGAAAAAATCAGCTTGGAAGACATGGGCTGTATTTCCAGAAGTAACAGCGATTTTCAAAATGCTTTCCGGGCCTATAGATACAGTGGATGAATATGCTCTAGCAACATTGGAGAAATACATCGTTCTTCTATATGATCGAACTAGTGATTGTGCAACCGTAAACGAATGCCGTAAGGAGTTGTTCACGCAAAAGGGAAGGCCAATGGAGAGCTTGCCTCCAACTCAAGATGCGCTGCGTCTACATATTCGACGTGCTGTCTACCAGGCTGGATTCATCTGGGGTTCATCAGCCATCTCTTTCCCAATAATTCCAAATCCTTCTGCCTGGGGTTGGCTTAAGGACGCATCTGGTGTATGGAAACCACATTGGACTACACTTCCAGACGCAATGCAGTCATGTAATGAAGTTATTGTATGTAAATGTAAGAATGATTGCAATGAAGATCAATGCACGTGCCATACCAGTGGGCAACCATGCTGTGCTTCATGCAAATGCAGAGGAAGATGCAATGAATAATTTGTACATCTTTGTATTAATAACTTGGTTCAGGGTGTGAGGACAATTGAAACTGTTTACAAACCATTTAATTATATTCCTCTACTCACGCCAACGTTAACGAGAAGAACCCTGCCTTCTTTGTCGTCTTATATTAATTAATTGGATATTGCTTAACGTCTCATATTTATGCAACTGGGCTAATCGAGACGAAGGGATGGACGTAAGGGATGACGCGGGGGGACAAGGGGTGGACAGGCCTGTGCTGGTCAGAACCAGCCACAAGCGTATGGGGAGGGCAGATGTTCCCCACGTCGTGGTGTCTCCGTCTGTGTCATCATCCGTTCGTGTTGTCATTGTCGTCGCCGTCGGGGAGGTAGTCAAAGGGAAGGTAAAAGTTCCCCGACAACAACCCAGGTGGTCTTATATGATCAGCAGAGGAATACACTGGGCCATATTCTACCCCGGGCGCAGGCGGGGTAAATTTGTTAGAGTTGTTGGTTGATATTGAAATTTATTAATTTTTGTTGCTCAATCTTACGAAACATATACTTAAAACAATAAAACAGTTGAAGACCATATAAACGGGAGGATCGATTGACCAAAACAGACTCATCCATCAACGTGGCTATATTATTATAACGTTAACAAAGTGGCCAGTATTCACACTGTACATGATGTGATCCAATATGTGTGTTGACACTCGACTACAAAACAACCAAATTGTTAGGTTACTCTAAATAGGCTATTTGACGCTTATTGTTAGAAAATGGTTCAAAGTCCATTGCGCAAAAATGTACCACCCAAGGTGTTAAAAACTTATTTTCGTCCTAATTCGTATTGTTGGCATAATTTGGGACAAAACAAGTGGTCACACGATACACTTTCGTTAATATTGAGAAAATTTATGAAAAGTGGCCAAAGGGTGCATAATCTGATCAGATTTACATATATGTTGGAATTTTAATTTTTTTAACTAAATTATAGATCTTTATCTACAATAAATGTTAATTTGGCATCCTAAATATTATTATTTGAATACAGATTTATTGATTTTAGTTTTATCAACCCCTTTTAGTACACCCCCTCTTTCTCCTATAAGCAAGCAACTTTTTTGAGGGCACCTCGAGCCATTTTTTAGAGAACATTCTTCTGAGTATTTTAGGGAAAATTCACGGCCCTATCACAAAACCCACGTCTGGTAGGCCAATCCTCCCAGCCACAGTGCGAAAATTTGTTAATAAAAGTCAAAGGGTGTAAAATCTGCTTAGATATACATATATGGTAATATGTATTTTTTTTATTAAATTTTGGACTTTTATCTACAATATGTATTAATTTTGTAATATTAGGATTAAATTTAGTTGATATTTGAATTTTGAATTTTTTTAAAAGCCATTATTTCAACCCCTTCCACCCCCTTAACCGGACGAATTTTGTCATGGCACCTCGAGGCAATTTTCTTAGAATACTGATCGGACTATACAGTCCTAAATTCAGACCTCTACCACAAAACCCCTAATTGTTAGCCTTATCCGCCTAGCTATTGGTTGTATCATCACTGAAATGAGATATAGGCCACTGTGATAATTAATGACACATATCATTCAGAGTAAAACATAAAATGGGGGATAAAAGAAAATTTCGGCTACAACCGTTGGTTCATATTGCGCCGCTGTAGCCCAGGGATGTGGGGTGGAGGGGCCCACGCTACGCTGGTCAGAACCAGCCATGAGTAGGGGGGGGGGTCCTCACGTCGCCGTCGTCTGCGTCTTTGACATCGTTCGTGAGGTCCTTGAGATGCTTCTTGTTTGTTGTTGATTGATCTACATTTAAGATCATTACACGCAGAGGTAGATTTGTCGTCTTCTTGGATTGTACGATCTGATGTGGTGAACATTTGCTGGGCTTGTAGGTCTTACATTGTTTGTTTTTGATCTGGGAGACTTAGCCAACATTTGAACTAAGTTTTCTGAAATGAGTGTGGAAGGTGGTATAGAACTACAACACATAACATTACTAGTTGCTTTTGATTGATTCTAAGGTTACGTTTTGGGGGACTTCTAAATGTTAGTGTTTAAAATTATGTACTGGGATGCTGGACCTAGTGGACCGCGTTTTAATTGGATCGCGATTTTGAACTGCCTTTTTCATAGTGGAGACTTTGTGAATGTTTATTCCTGGTTGAATGATGCCGTTACTGCTAAGAACAACATTTGATTGGTTAGCTACTACCGTTACGTTTCATTTTAATTCCACTGAATCAGTATTAGTATCAGGAGGCGCAATATGACCTAACGGTTGACGCGCCCTTTACCTAAAAAACATCAACAACATTTATATCTCTAGTTAATTCTTGGGACGTGCGATCACCGCTCTCATTAACAGGGGTTGCGTACTCGGTAGAGCTCGGTGTTTACATGTTGCCACTTCCATGAATTCATTGGTAGAGTCAACTTCTGAAGTGGCTGGTGTTGCTGTTATTCCCACGTTATCTGCGTCCGAAACTAGTGGGACTGCAGCAGATTCACTTGATTCAACAGGCAAAGGTGGGATTTCAATATCTCTGATAAGGATGTGGCGGATAGGTTGAGTACACGTGAGAAGCTAGGGCGCTTCAACTGGACAGGTCATATTGCGCCGCATTTGTTATTGTAAGTTATACAATAGAGTATGTTGTTATTTTTTATTCTATTCTAAGTTTATAAGAAATCCTCTTATTATTCAGATGATATTTCATAACAAAGATAAAATGTATATTATATGATGAAAACACTAAATATTAGGATGTGAATTAGATTTAATTGTACTTATATACAGATCATAAAGATTTTTTATTTATTATTTTGGATTGTATGGATTAAGGACGCGTCAACCGTTATAATGCACCACCCTAACCTAGGGGATATGGGGAGGAGGGACCCATGCAGAACCAGCCACGGGCAGGGGGAGGTAAGGGGGGTTATCATGTCGCGGTCGTCACAGCCTTAGTCATCGTTCGTTGCGTCATTGTCATCGTCGACGGGGAGGTCGTCAAATGAAAAGGGAGGTGTCCCAGCCGACGATTGCCAGAGCTCGCCTCTAGATTCGGGGAGTAATATACTCCTATTTCTAGCTGATGTTTGCGAGGTGGACTTAATAGTTTTATAAGTGACAGTGATAACGTAGAAAAAATAATTGTTGTTTTAAAGAAGAACAACAGAGTGAGAAACCCAAGCGCTCCAACCGGGCAGGTCATATTGCGTTGTCTGTGATGTTGTGAGTCATGGAAATGGTTACGTTTTTATTTGAGAAATGACGAATGCCAAACATGTTTGCAACCAAATTTTGTCTTGTGAACCATTTTAACATTCAGATAAACCTAGTACGATGTAAGTTAACATCAACTGTCTGTGCGAAACCAAACCTCAATCTACAAACATCTTTTGGTTTAAGGGCGCGTCAACCGTTAGTACATAATGCAGCTAGATTCATGAAGGTCGCACAGGTAGCACACACGTCGTGTATTTGTATGTGTATATTATTTTCATCTTTTTGACATAAGTACACATGGCATCGAAACGGTTTACGACAACGTGAGAAACTAGGGCGCTTCAACAAGCTAGGTCATATTGCTCCTTCTGTGGTATTGTTAGTTTTTATAATGAGTTTTTGGTGTGTTTGATGATATTAATGATTTCTTAGTTGATAAAAGAAAAAAAATGATAATTATCAAAAGCAAAATTATTTATTTCAATGGAGATAAATAAGTAAATAAAGAAAAATATACATATAAATATAACATACATATATCATAAATAGTCAATAAATTATTGAAATATACAATAAAATCAGAATTACAAAATACAAAACATATTGTTCAATAAATTGTATTGTTAAGCGAGCGAAGCGAGCGTTTCCATTTGACTCTGCCGGAAAAAAAAGTCACTGGTTTTGTTTTTGTTTTGTTTTTTTTTGTTTTTTTTTTTGTTTTTTTTGTTTGTTTTTGTTTGTTTGTTTGTATGTCTCGCGATAACGTTCGAACGGAGGCTCGGATCGAGTTGAAATTTTCACCATCCGCAAGCTGTGTTCTCGATTGAATGCCATTAGTTTTGTGGCAAAATCGTTCAAAAAGTTAAAAAGTTACATTAAGGTCAGGATTTCCCTTTGGTTAGTTTCAAGCAAATCCGCTAGTTGGGCGCTACTGGTCAAAACTACGCGGGTGTTTGAATGTGGTTTCGTTGAAAGTGCCCCGTAAAGGTAGGCAACTTCTCAGACGTCTGTGAATGGAAGGCTGCATCTCTGTAGGGGTTGCGGTGGTGGGGGGCGAAGGGCGAGCGGTTTAGAGCAAAAAAAGGGTCTTCTTCTCTAGGTATTGAACATTGACAAAAAAAGAATAACAGATTCTGGAAGAAGGGTCCGGCCATTATAAATATCTCTTTGTGTGCAAAACTTTACAACAGACCAATTTAGTTTACAAACCGTTATCATCCACTCTGCTACCTTCATCAAATCTGTCAATCTAACAACGCGACGAATTTTAAATAATTATTGAAAAGTTTACTTTTGTCAAGAAACAAAAAATTGATTCCTACAGCATTTTATATAAGTAAAGTTGTATTGTGATATAAACGTTTCACTTGTAATGAGAGTGAGACACAATCTTGTGTCTCATTGGGGGATAATACCACATATTTTAATTTACATTGTATTTTCTGAAAACACTGAACAGAGATTTTTTTTTGATTACGTATTGATAAGTGTTTTTTAGTCACATATGTATTAAGATACTTTTTATAATAACAATGCACAATGAGTACTATCATCCGAATTCCCTTTTCCCTTTTACAAAGAAGTAAAGTGAAATGGAATTTATAATCATCATTGAAAATTGGGGATTGAATCTTCTTCCTTTGTTGGGTGATGAAATGACACAACCCATTGATTCGGAGATGGAAATGAGACAAGTAGCAATTCCATTGAAGACAGTGCACGAGGTGACGACGAAGAATGTATACAGGTTTGTCGACTTGATTTCATCCGTCTGCGAGTGAGGAAACTTTAACAGATGGGTTCCCTAAATTACTTCAATAAACGGGAAAATACAAGTCACGGGCAGACAAGTCCACATAAAAGCATTACGGTATAAGGCTACAACAAAAATGTGGGTTTGTGGTTTATCTCGATTGTATGATTATATTTTTGGAAGGATGTTTTACAAAAAATGATAGAAATGTTCATATCATACCAAAATACATTTTGCGATTGATTAGAACTTGACTGTCAGATTGTACCCGTATTACAAATCCTCTCAACAAGAGCCGAATTAGTTTGATGAGCTAATATTGCACTCAAAACTATTATTTTATGTTTGAATAAATTTTTTTAACGTGTTGGAGTCCCAAAAAACTTCTTCAAGTGAATGAGTTTTTTATCCCTTTTAAAAGGGTTTCATATACAAAATAAACCTTCTTTGTATGCAAGGTTTTTAAAACTGGGTCATAGCAAAATAGGGCGCGTTATGTTAAATTGAACTGAATTTTCCTCCAAAAAAAATGTAATTAATTTTTTAAAAAAAATGTATTTAGAATCTCCCCCTCGGCACAGAACTTTTTACGGGGTGAAATTTTTGATTTACTTTCCCCCCCCCGTATTATAAAAAAAATAAAATTAAATCACTAACATAATCGTTCCAGACCCCAAGCTGTCGTTTCATTCACATTTGGCGCAGTAAACAAACTCTCCAGAAAGTGGATAATAAAAACGGTTCAAAAATAATTCTAGTGTAAGAATGAAAATACAAAAATTGATAAATTATAATTTATTTCAATCTTACCATCAGGGTATCCTTTTCTAAGACTCCCCCGATCCGATCCATGTGATACGACTACTTTTAATTGCATATTTTTTAAAAAAATAACAACGTCACATTTTTTTCTTCTTATCCAAAAAAACCCCTTTGGGATTCGATCAAAAAAAATGAACACACACACAAAAATTTAAGACACTATCGTCATTATAGCTTGTTCAATATCGCGATCAAAAAAAATATACCAAGAAACCCAAAATAAATGACACAATTGTCGGGCAGGTAGCAATTGTGATAGAACCCCCCCGCCCCCTAACCCCGGGCCAAATACCCATTTCGATTCGAAGGAAATGTCTTTCCTTTAAAAAATATATCTTTTGTGTGCAACCCCCCAATTTCGTATACAACCATTTAGGTGGGCCGCCACACTGCTGCCCTTTCCCCGTTAGTCTTTTTAACCTCACAATGTCAAAAAATTTGAATAATAATTATATTTGAATAGTAATAAACCAAACTTTTTTGTAAAAAACACACATTTATTTTCAAGCTTATAGAAATAATTGTGAAAGAGGCAAATTCAATTTGTGTGTTGTGTTTTGTGTTTACATATTTGCTACAGAAAATGAAGTGTAATTTTACTCATTTACACATGTCCACGTTATGTACCAATAAATCGAACTACAATTCGAAACTATATACAGTATTGTCGTGGTACTGGTACAGCAGTTTTAATTATATTCACAAGCTTTTTTATAGAACCGAATTCAGAACCTTGGGACTCGACAAAGCAATGATCTCCTTATCCGCCCGAGCCAGTTCTAGGAACCAAGGTGGATTTTGTTTTCATGTTGCAATTTTTGAAAGGGACCATGATGAGTGACTGAATAGACCCCCCCTTCCAAACACATTCGAAGCGGGGCCATCTACAAGGATTCAGTGAATGTAAATTTTGGGGTTGTTTTTAGCATGCTTACTTTTTTATGTTTTGGCAATTTGCACCATGCCAGGGGCCATGCTAATGGCCACCGGCCATAGCATAGCGTTGCACGCTCTTATAGATTATAATAACACACACGAGCAATATATGCATAAATAAAATAATACATAAATTATACAAAACCAGTGCAATATTTCAAATAATTACCCAAATTGCTATCAATAACACTAACGAATATTATAGCCCATTACGGAAGGCGAATAAAAAATAATATACTCATACACAATAAAACAGTATACTCAATGATAAAAACCAATGACACTCCCGTGTCAGCACAGCACAGCATATCAATAAATCTATGAATAATGTTTTTCTGCAATTATTATCTTATGACCGACTTACCCATTCGTATTATTTCAGGGGATGAGAAGGACACAAAATCGCCTATAACCGGATTTTAAACATATACTTTTGTTAAAATTGTTACTACTGGCCAAATAATTGATTGTGTGAAGGATAATAATAATAACATCTTTTCGCATCGGAAACGCCGGAACTCGGCTTCGGCTATGATGCTACTGCTAGGAGTCGGACAACAACTGTACTTTTTATTTTGTCAGGGATTCTGTCGACAAGTTTAGAACCCAACAAATCTCTGTCTCACACAGCCCTCAGCCCCCGACCCAAACTCATCAATAAACGTATTTTGAATTCTGAGAATCGCCTTCAAAGGGATTTTCTATATTACTTTTATTTTCTAGGGTAACTATGCATCCATTCACAACAACCTTGTGCAAAAAAAACAAATACCATCTCTAAACTAAAAGTAGAGTTGATAAGCGTTATCTCGGTTTTAATAAACTCATTGTCCTTATTTACATTTTTCTACGCATTTTAGTTTTTTTTGCGAAGTGTTTATCCTCATATTTAAGGAAATATCCGATTAAATCATATCAAATGGTTATTTGATTTCTTTTGCAATTTCTCTTAGAATTGAGCTACAATTTTGATTGAAAAACATTTTAGGCCTTATTTTGACTTGATGAATTGAATAACTATATGTATAATCACTAAATGATAAAAATTACACGATTTAACTATCACTTATACAAGAATGCCCCACCTTTCAAGCCATTCCTTTCAGGTCCTTTCACAGGTCGTAAAATCGCTCTATTTATTCGCCCATGCATTCTCCATCCTTTCTTCAACCCCAAACAAAAGTATTTATTTTTGGAAAAAAGGGTTGGGTTGTTGTCATTTGTAAAACTTCACAGACGGTTATAAATTAATGTATTGTCAAAACTCAATCATAGGCCAGTAATGTAACTAATATTATTTCAATCTTATCACTTAATTGATGAGTCGAGTCAAAATTATACTACACACACACTGTCTAGCCTGCATTTTCCGGTTATTTGAGTTTTTGAGAGGCGATTTTAGCTTTAGTTTCATTTCATGGATTCTCATCTGAGTAGCCTAACTGGGGTTGTTTTACACTGTTGAGCAATGATAATCATTACGAACTTCCAAAAATGCATCGTGGATTATTTCTAGTTTAAATTTAAACCACGAGTGGCATTTTCGAGATAACTGTAAGCTTATGCAGGTGAGGTGACTATCGTCGGAGTTGCCGCGCCTTCCAAATTCACTAATATGCATTTCAGTATTGAACTACCACGTGGCAAGGGCCACATAGTGTAAATTTGTAATTAGATATAAAATGTGACAGGTGCTGAGGTGATATGCATAAATTTGTTTCAAAGTTGCATTTTGTCCTTCCCGGGGGACGACTGGTAAAAAATACTATGAGTTCCAAACACTGCCACTCTGACGCTCCTTGACGGACGAAATTTTTGTTCAATATTTATAAACTAATTTCACTGATAGTTTGGAAACGGTGAAAGATATCTTAAAAATTTAAAAAAGCATTAAACTACAACCACTAAATGCAATTTTAAAGTACAGTCCCTTTAGTAATTTTTTTTTAGGGACAGAAATTAAAGGTAATTTAATCAAATGTCATTAATAATTTTTTTTAATGGACTTCAATTGGAAATCGAAAAAATATATCGTTACGTTTAAATCACAATTTATACGGTTTATTATTTCAACGTTCGAATTCGTTTCTGAATTTTATATTTGCTCTAAATATCGCGCTGAAATTGTCAATTGTGCAGATTTCTAATTAAAAGTGCATTATAATGATTTTTATTACAAATTTTAGTAATTAATGTTAGGTACGATTGAAGCTAAACATTTTATGCCTTACTAAAAAGTCCAAAATCGCCGGCAGAGCGTTATTAGTTCCGAAGATATGGCTATTTTACTGCAAACTAGGGCAAATAATGTTGCATGCCCCCTTACCCCTCTAGAGGGCCCTAGTGCGAGCGATATCTAACCTTAAAGTTAATCGAAAGTTTTTTTTCAAAATCAACGGCGACAAAATCTGAGATAGCCAAATCATTTAGAATTTCCGTCCCGTCACGAATATGTTAATTTTATTTTGATCCGATAAGTAGTGTAGATGGAAATTACATTATAAAAAAAGTACGGTTACCATGGCAACGGAAAGTCGTGCAGCTTTTTTGGCTCATGATAGCGGTCGAACGGAGGCTCGGATCGAGTTGAAATTTTCACCATCCGCAAGCTTGTTCTCGAATTGAATGCCATTAGTTTGTGGCAAAATCGTTCAAAAAGTTAAAAAGTTACATTAAAGCTAATCGAAAGTTTTTTTTTTCAAACTCAACGGCGACAAAATCTGAGATAGCCAAATCATTTAGAATGTCCGTCCCGTCACGAAAATGTTTAATTTTATTTTGATCCGATTAAGTAGTGTAGATGGAAATTACATTATAACAAAAGTAACGTTGCCATGGCAACGAAAAAGACGCGCGAAGTTTCTAATGCACTGCCACCTAGAAGTAAACAAAAACTTTCGAGGAAGCAGTCTATTTTTGTCAACAAGAGTTTAAATAGTTTTCCCAAGGATCAAGGTCCTCTAGATGGCGGTGGATTTTAAGTAAAGATTTAAACACGGGTTACCCAAATACCTTGGCAATAATAAATAATACTGGAAACGCGAACGTCGTAAATTTAAAAATTTAAAAAAAATGTGCAATGTGGGTCTAGCTATAAGCACGTGCTCGCTTGTCAACGCGTCCAACCCGAGCGTTTCTAGTTTACTAAACAGATTTAAAATCTCCACTACAACCATGTTAATATTGACACTGTTATGTTATAGCAAGAAACCTTCATCATGCTCACGTCAGTATTAAACGGGCTGTATACTTAGCATTAGTAAGACCTCATCTCCTTTACGCCTGTCCAGCATGGGATCCCACATCAGATTATAACAAAACAAAATTGGAGCGTGTACAAAGTCGAGCAACGCGCATGATAGCTGCAAGGACAAAATTTCAAAGTGACAGTGCTACTGCAAGAAAGTACATCTTTAGACATTCCATTGCTAGAAAGTTACAGGAAAAAAAGTAGAACTGCAATTTCTATGGGGAAATGTTACACGGTACTGTTGATCTGGACCCATACGCAAGATTGCAAGTCTGTAGTCGAGGAGCAGAACTTGGTAGAGGATTAATTCTCAAGCCTCCATTTACAAGAACAACAGCTTACCAAAATGGCTTCTACTACAGGACTTGTAATGAATGGAATGCTCTTCCTTTGGAGTTAAGGGAGATTCGCTCATTAGACTCTTTTAAATCTGCCCTAAGCACACATGTTTTTGCATTACAAAGTTAATTCTGAAGTTTCTTTTTACTGATTCATTTTTATAGTAATTCATTGAAGTGTATATTTATTTACTTATTTTCTATATTTTATAGGTTTACTAATGATTGTAATAATATTGTTATCTTTTATTATATTAATTATTGTTATAAGGTTGGCAGTCACCAAGTGTGTTTGGAGCTCTGCTCTTTTCTGCCATCCTCGTGATACATTTAAACAATGAATGTGTTACGGAACAAATAATAAATTAATTAATTAATAAATGCTATAAAGCTTCTCGAACACTCGTTACTCGGGGGTTATCGGATTAGTCTAAAAGTTTGAGAGATTCACATTTAACAAAGATATCTATAATAATATACGCAATGGTGTCGGAACAGAAAGGCAAGGGAAACATTTACCCCCTAACTTTCATGCCATGGGGGCAGAATCGAGATTTCTACTCTACTTTTTGGAAAAGCAACGTCGGATGATTCTGTCAACAGTTCATTTCCAGGAAGAAACAACCCAAAAATAGCAGGAATGTAAGGTTGGCTGACGCACTGAACCGTCTATCCGACGATATTTATCACAAACGACGAACACGTGAGAAACTAGGACGCTTCAACCGGTTAGGTCATGTTGCGCCGCCTGTGAAAATGTAAGTTGAGATAAGTTAATGGTGTGTTTGATAATTAGATTGTTTTCTAAGTGTAAATAACAAAATAAAATGATGATGACTAAAATAGAAGCTAAGTAAAAGGTTTGTATGTGAATATAAATAAAAAAAAATTAAAGAAATGTGTATGATGTGAATTAAATTTTGTTAAATAGATTACTATGGATGAGAAATTTAGAAAGTTTCTCGCAGTTATCATATAATAGAAGTTTTTCATATGAATGGGAGAGATCAAATTGTGTGCGCAAGGCATCATATTTGGTACATTCTGCTAGCATATGATGTACGGTTAAAGATACATCACATTTGTCACATATGGGAATAACCTTTTCTCTGGTAAAGAGATATCTGTGAGTTAGACGTGTGTGGCCTATACGAAGTCTAGACAATACCACCTCTTCTCTACGTGAGAGTCGAGACGTAGGTGGACGAATTTTATTAGTCAATGTGGGCATCACACTACGCAATTTGTTATTTTGCAACACATCCCAAGATGCTTGTCGCAAATCCAACAATCTTTGCTTGAATCCACTCTTGACATCTGGAACGGGAACTAGATTGAAATCAACGTCGCGACGCTGGGAAGCTTCCTTAGCAGCCTGATCAACGTGTTCATTTCCCTCTATGCCCACGTGTCCTAGGGATTAGGCTTTGGCCTGGGGTTGTGTTATTATGATTAAAGGGTATGTAATTTATTTCATTGTTAGTGTTAATAAATAAATAAATAAATACATTTTATTTAGAGTCTGCCCACTCAGTAATATAACTGATTTTCAGTGGGGGACTTTAAATCAAAGCGACCAAGCCAACCCTGCAGGCCCCGACGCATTAGACGAGTGAGCGATAACCAACCAAAGATCGATATTTTTAATAGGAAATATAGCAATCAGTGGTATGGACAGTGCGAACACCCGCGAATCAACGCCAGAATCAAACAACACTGTTAAAACGGGATGTAAATTTACAGCACAAAACATTAAGTTAAGTGCTGTTTAAATACATCACTCGTGCAGTAGTTTGCAAAACGCAGCACAAATGCTGTAAATTTTCAAATCAACCAATCACGTTCAAGAACACATACTCCTACTTGCTGTTAATCTAACAGCATTCAATAAGACGTAAAAAAACATCAATTAACCGCATAAAACATTGGCCGTCCTGTAAATTAACAGCATGCCATGTGATGTATAACTACATTATGTACTGTATATTTACATGTCCAGTGAAGTGAAATAACAGTTGCACCGCTCCAAACTTGGCTGACGAAAAATCGCTCTGATTCTCACAGGTCCTGTTGGTGTATATGGTTTAATGACATGCTTTGTAATTCTTTCTCCAGGTGGTCCAGGTTCGAGCCTCGGTTGGCGCGGGTTTTTTCTACTCACGAATTAATTACAATGTTAACTTTCCTCTGGGCTGTTTAATGGTGTATGTCTTCCTTACAGATTCACTCTGCATCACTATCTAATTAATCAAATATAATTAATAAATTTTATTTTTCCAGCTGTGAATTCACTTCACTTGAAATGATGTTAATTTACAGAATGGTCCTGTATGAAAACTGTACTAAAAGATGCAAATTTACATCACTTCTTATGATGTTAATTAACAGTAAAGTCCTATTCGCAAACTGCACAATAAGATGTGTATTTACAGCACTTGCTATGATGTTAATTCATAGCAATGGCCTGTGAGTGAACTGTAACAAACAGTGATTTTACATCACTAATTTTGATGTCAATAAACGTTCTTTCGCGATGTATATTTACATCACATACAATCATGTTAATTTACAGCACAAAGTGCTGGCAGCACATTTCCAGCACATTGTGCCGTAAATTTACACCATTGTATATGATGTAAATATACATTGCAATGGAACGTTTAATTACATCAAAGCAAGTGATGTAAATTCACAGCTTAGAGTACAGCCTGCTCACAGGACTTTATTGTAAATTAACATAATAGGAAGTGATGTAAATTTACATTTTTTCAATGTGACTTAACGTTCCATCGCAATGTATATTTACATCATATACAATGATGTAAATCTACGGCACAATGTGCTGGAAATGTGCTGCCAGCACATTGTGCTGTAAATTTACATTATCTTTTCGGACAGTGAAAGCCGATTCAGAACAACTTTGAAATTTATTATGTGCTTCGTTGCTAGGACGGCTCCAAAGTCACCGTTTACTAACTCCTAAGACAAGAACTGATGGACCTTAGTCCAAATCAGAAGTTAAAAAACTTCTGACTTTAGCGGGAATCGAACCCTGGACCTTCTGCATTGGAAGCAGATACGCTAACCACAAGACCTCTGGAATAATATCGAGAACAATAACACGAGACGTGAGGCCCACGAGGTCGACTCTCGTCTTGTGAGATGGAAACAGATTGGACGATCTATTCTTACTTAACCCAAACCTTTTTTTGGTTTATTTGGATTTATGGACGCGTCAACCGTTAGGTCACAATGCACCACTCTAACCTAGGGGGTGGGGGGGGAAGGAACCCATGCAGGTCAGAACCAGCCACGGGAAAAGGGAGGAAAGGGGGTTCTCACGTCGCGGTCGTCATTATCTTCGTCATCGTTCGTGGTGTAATTGTCGTCATCGTCGTCGAGGGGTTGTCAAGGGAAGGGGACAACTTCCTCGACGACGATTGCCAGAGCTCGTCTCTATGTTCGGGGAGTAAAATACTACCCTTCATACTAGCTGATGTTTGCAAGGTGGACTTTTTCTCTCGAATCGCCTTGTACGATTAGCAGAGCCATGCTCTTTAGTAATTCTACCCCGGCCCAGACGGGGACATCCAATTTATAAGAAAAGCCATCCCAGTAGGCGCGGACACCATCGACGAGCGAACAATAATCAACTAGAGAGCGGAACTCCGAAGAATGACGACGACGTGAGAAACTAGGGCGCGTTAACCGGTTAGGTCATATTGCGCCGCCTGAGAAATAGAAAGATGATGAGATGAGTTAATGATGTGTTTGATAATTATATTGACTTCTAAGTGCATATATAACAAAATAAAATGATAATGAACATGATTGTAATAGCAATACAAAAGTTATTTATGTGAATGAAAAATAAAGAAATTAATTTAATGTGTATGATGTGAATATAATTTTGGAAATGGACAACTTTGGATGAGAAATTTAGAAAGTTTGTTGCCGTTATCATATGATAGAAGTTCTTTATATGATTGGGAGTGTTCAAATCGCGTGCGCAAGGCATCATATTTGGTACATTCTGCTAGCATATGATGTACGGTTAAAGGTACAACACATGTGTCACATCTAGGAATAACCTTTTCTCTGGTTAAGAGATATCCGTGAGCTAGGCGAGTGTGGCCTATACGAAGTCTAGACAATACCACCTCTTCTCTACGTGAGAGTCGAGACGTAGGCGGACGAATTTTATTAGTCAGTGAGGGCATCACACTAAGCAATTTGTTATTTTGCACCACATCCCAAGATGCTTGTCGAAAATCCAACAATCTTTGCTTGAATCCACTCTTGTCATTTGGAACAAGAACTAGATTGAATTCAACCTCGCGACGCTGGGAAGCTTCCTTAGCAGCCCGATCAGCGTGTTCATTTCCCTCTTTGCCCACGTGTCCAGGTATCCAGCAAATTTCTTTTATATAACCCTTAGAGTTTATTTTTTCTAAATAGAATTGGATGTCTTAACATACACATTAAACAAGCACCATGGAAAAGGTAAGGTTGCTATAAATGCTAGTCCTTTCAGTTTTCTGTAAGAACATTAAAATCGTATGTTTTTAAGTCGAATGAAATTAAAACTTATTTTTGATATCGGTAACCTCCGACTCAAATTTTGTATCATTCATATATATATTTTTTTGTTTTAGTTTAAACCAACTTTTTAGACCCGTTGTGTTTACCATTACCATCTATTGAGTCTGGATTTGCCCCCCCCCCCCCCTCCCCCCCAATACCAAAAACGTTCCGACGCGCCTGACAAAGAAGCCTCCATATTATAGCCAACATTTTTGGTGTATTCGGCAACGAAGAAAAGGGAATTCCCAAATACGAGAAAAATATTTATATTATTTTAATTGCGATCTTAAATTGAGCAAAATCAAATATCCATAAACAAAATGTTCCTAAAGTCACTTCCACAAACCCCCAAAATATACTGAAAAAATGGTAATGGACTACGACGAGAGAAACTAGGGCGCTTCAACCGGTAAGGTCACATTGCGCCACTTGTGATATTGTAAATTAATTAAATGTTTATGTAGTGTTTAAAGATTGCATTGTTTTCTATGTTTATTAAAAGCTGCATCGCTAACGACCAGCGAATAATCCATTGAATAAATTAACACTCGTCAATAACAATTTATATTAAGGTATTATTTGCATTACAGAATTTAGGTCTGTAGGCTACAATATTTTTAATATAATTATTTCTACCGTGGTTAATAATAATGATTGTGGTGTGTTTGATAAGCGTACTGATTTAAATAATTTAAAAAATGTATTTATAGAGTCTGCCCATTCCGTTATATAACTGATTTTCAGTGGGGGACAGTTAATCAAAGCGACCAACCAACCCTGTAGGCCCCGACGCAATCGACGAGTGAGCGATAACCAACCAAAGATCGATATTTTTAATAGGATAGCAAACAGTGGTATAAGGACAGTGCGAACACCCGCGAATCAACGCCAGAATCAACAAGGCCGATTTAGAAAAACTCTGAATTTATTATGTGTTTCGTTGCTAGTACGGCTCCAAAGTCACCGTTTACAAACTCCTAAGACACGAACTGATGGACTTATTAGTCCAAATCAGAAGTTAAAAAACTTCTGACTTTGGCGGGAATCGAACCCTGGACCTTCTGCATTGGAAGCAGATACGCAAACAACAAGACCAACGAGCCACACACAAGACCAACGAGCCACACACCAGAAATTTGAGGAAAAATAAAATGAATTAGATTTGGAAATTTGTAGGATATGCCTGCCACAAAATGTTTTGCCATAAAATGACGACGACGTTAGAAACTAGGGCGCTTCAACTGGTTGGGTCATATTACGCCGCCTGTAAAATTGTATGTGTTAGATTAGGCTGTGTTTAATTATTTGATTGTTTCCAAGTTTATAAAAGAATATTAAATAATGATGATCATAGAATAGCAAATGAAAAGTATTTATTTGAATGAAAAAGGAAAAATATTGATGTGGATTTTATTTTCATACATAAATTGCTTTAAATGAGAAGTTTAGAAAGTTTGTCGCTGTTATCATAGAAGTTCTTCATATGATAGGGAGAGATTAGTTGCGTGCGCAAGGCAGGTAAATCACATGTGAAACAGCTGGGAACAACCTTCTCTCTGGTTGAGAAATATCCGTGAGTCGGACGTGTGTCGCCTACACTTCAATCTCCGCAACATTCAATGTTAATTAATACTTTGTTTGGTTAAAAGTTAATAGAATATAACTAATACATAATATGTAATGTTTACAACGAATGCAAATTTTTTATAGAACGGCGACGTGAGGATCTAGTCTATTTTTGGATTGAGGACGCGTCAACCGTTAGGTCATAATGCACCACTCTAGCCTAGGGGGGGGGGGGGGGGGGGCCCATGCTGGTCAGAACCAGCCACGTGTAAGGATAAGAAAGAGGGTTCTCACGTCGCGGTCGTCATTGTCTTTGTCATCGTTCGTTGTGTCATGGTCGTCATCGTCGTCGAGGGGTCGTCAAGGGAAGAGGGCTAGTTCCCCGGGTGCTTCAACCGGTTAGGCCATATACGCCGCTTGTGACAGTGTTTAATAAAATATTGAGTTTGTTGTTTGTTTGTTACATTGTTGGCAGATTTATTTAAGAAAATAAAATAAGTAGATGGAAATGTAGTAAACGAAAGAGAAATAAAATATTTGCAGGAAAAAAACAATGATATCGACGTGGATTTTTTTTTGTTTTGAATGCCACAAAATGGTTTGCCATTGATGGTTTGACACTTTTTAAGTGCTCGACAGGCAATGTCCAGCAGTGGCCAGAAGTGCCGGCAAGTAGCCATCACTTTGCCTCTAACCACGTATTGCTGGGTGCGAATTGGAGATTAAGAATGTTTGTCGTCGTTATGATAAAAGCTAGTCATATGATTGGAAAGGATCTTAATTCCATGCGCAAGGCATCATATTCCAGCCTGATAAACCACTGTAAGTCTGTGATGTTCTAGTGAATGTTATGAGTTTATTTGTAGCAATGGCGCGCCAACCGTGAGGTCATAACGCGCAACTGAATGTTCAAACTCAGGACCAGATGAACAAAAAGTTTACGGCGCTCTGTTCAAACTGGAAGTAGAGTTAACACGGTATTGCTTGCGACTCTCACGCTACCGTGTGAATAACACTTTTAAGTAAGGATGGCCGGTGTAGGTGACTAACCAGGTTATTAGGGTGTTAGGTAACTGATAAGAAGGTTTCTCAACTTCATTAATTGGGAAACACTCCCGTAGGTCCTGATACCCCGCTGAGATAGATTGTTTAACTTCTGGATTGATGTCCATATTGATAGGAATGCCCGAGGGCTGTTACAGAGGACTCACTACCAGCATTTCGCATTAACTACTGATAGTACAGGGCCGTTGTGATATGACCCACGCATTAAAAAAAAACAAGCAGGGACCGGTCGGGAGATGTTAAGGTGGGTCCCCTGGACATCCCCAACAGAATCCCAAAAAATCCGGTTGCGGGTTTTCCGCCATTTTGAAAATCAATTTTTAGATTTTTGAGTTTTGTCGACGAACGGAAAATTAGCAATATTGAGTGAAGTATTGAACCGAAATAGCTCAAATTTGTTTTAAATTGTTCGTAAAGAAACGATTAAGGTGTTTGGTGCGCCTTCCTTTGATTATCTGGCAACCTACGGCCCTTGATGCAAATTTTAACCCTCTTTTTTTTAATTATCAGAATTTGTTTTGCATATTTATCACAACAAAAACAAAACCAGTAACTTTATGAAATTTGTTTCAAATAAAGTTATAGGCATGAAAAAACACATCGATATCATATTCTTGATTGTGTCCGTAGATAATATTGGCCGAACGCTACATGACAAGCAAGACCATTGTGCGGTGAGCAGCCTAAAACGTTTGCTCTTCCACGTTTCCACTAGCGCAGTCCATGGCCATAAGTCCCGTAGGAATTTCGACCTTTATAGATTTTCTCTTCTGATCCTGTTAGGGTATACCTTAAGGATAAAAAAATTCTTGGGTAAAACTCTGACATCTGGTGCCAAAGTTTTTTTTACGACGCCATCTTGTTTTGGACATATGCATTTAGTACACGCTCTTAATTTTAATACATTTTCTATACTTTTGACTACATGTAATAAATCTGACGTAATAATTGGATTCTCCAACAAATTTCCTATTAAATTATACAAATTTGGACATTCTGGCAACATTGTGGTATTTGTTATAGTGAAATACATATTATTATTAGTCCTGCGTACAGGTGCACTATTTACCTCCAATTGTGCCTTTAATGATAGACATATAAAATTTGGCACAAAATATACGAAAATGTAATTGGAAAATGATTTAACTATATAGGGCAATCTCATTATTATCCCACGACATCAATGGCGGCCATTTTCCAAGATGGCCACCCAACAAATTATTTGAAATTTGTGACAGAATGTTTGAAATTTGGTGTACACATAGATCATGTCATTGAAAAATGACTTGAATAGGCCATGTCAAACTAACAAAATGGCACCAATGGCGGCCATTTTAGAAGATGGCCGCCATACACATTATTACGAACCACGTAAACTTTATGACAGAATCTTGTTATTGTGTACACACATAGGGCACTCCATTGAAACATGTCATATTTATGTGTTATATCAATACTTTTTAGAAACAATGTAGTATGGATCCGCTATCGGGTATCTTGCAATATTGCTATAGAATTAAATACTAGCAATAATTACTACTTATAATAATTCACTTGTTTATTTATACACTTGTAGGCAATTATTGACAAGTTTCAATGTTACATTACATAATGTTTATGCATTCTAAATATGACAAGGGAAATGTTTATATTCCCATTTTAGTTCGTTCAATTAAATTCCCGTTAGTAAAGGCGATAGTCCGGTAGATGACTGACATTGGTGCAGAATTTGGTTACTCAAAGTTTATCCGTTTGAGACCCATAAACATATACACAGAATTAGCTATTGGCATCCTCTATACTCAATCCTATTAGCAGGCCAGCAATTAGCCCCCACCCACTCAGCTGAAGGAGAAAGTATTTTGAACGATCTTGACGTCTTAATAACTTCCAGCTCTTGTAGAAATTTGTTTGTCAAATGGTTGCCAATAGGTATCTAAGCAAGACCAAGGCTGATTTTGATTGCCAAGTGGTTGCCAAAGGTAGCCACCGAAATTTCAACTCAACAATAATATGATAGCCATGCGTTCACGATGAGGCAGCCAATGAGTTACAAACATTTTCTCCTTGTTGGGCAAGATATCCATCAAGTGGTTGCTCACAGTTCACCTTTAAGTTAGCAAGTGATGACCACTTAGCACCAAATATAACGCCAAACCTTAGCCAAAAGAATGACATGAGTTTACTAACTGATGGAAGACACCAAGCCTACACAAAGACGTTGCCACATAGTAACCGATAGATTACTAAAAGGTAGACAACGGGATACCAATAATTGATTGTCACGTGGATACCTCGTGGCACACGGTTGGTGCCGTAAAAACTGCATTCTTCAGCTTATTTTCCTGTCCTTCAACGGGCTTGGGGTGATTCTAGGACGCGAAGAGGATGCTTTCCATTTGAAACAAGCGTGTGAGTGACTCTAGAGTAGCTTTTCCTAGTTTAGAAAATAAAAAAATAAAATATAGTTGTGTGTACAATGAAATCGCATGTCCGCAAGAGAAAAGAGAGTGCACAGTGTAACCCAGTATAATATTCATAAATTAAAGGGAGTTTTGTGTGTACAATAGAAACATAATGCAACATGAAACATGGCAGTTTCAAGTGACACCCTATTTAGGTTTACATGAAAATTAACCATAGTTATCCAAGTGTCCAAGTGTAACGGGTTTAGATAAAAATCAAGTGTTGTCTGTTACGAAACATCAATATATAATGTATGCATTTCAAACCGAGTTCTTACATTATTCAACACATAGTAATGATGCTATGCACTACTTTACTATTGTGATTATCTGTATCCTGAACTTGTTAGAATTCGTTAATTTGAGATGTTTTGATGGCCATATAGGAACTCGAAAAGCATGGTCTTCTATTCATTTTCTCACGATCTTCAAACATTTTAAATGCAATAAAACCCATGCATACTAAGTCAATTTTATGACATGATACTATAATTTGGTCAACTTTTGACAAACATTTGGCTGCCTCTTGGCGTATTTTTAGAAACCAATTGGTGAATTCTTGGCTGTCTTGTAAATGTAACCAAGAGGTAGTATTTTGACACAAAACGACATGTAACGTACTTTTGGCTTCTTTTGGCGACTATACATGGGTGAACTCGTTGGTGATCTCCTGGACTATCGCCTTTTACTAACGGGAATTTAATTGAACGAACTAAAATGGGACTATAAAACATTTCACTTGTCATATTTAGAATGCATAAACATTAATATATGTAACATAGAAACTTGTCAATAATTCCATAGCAATATTTCAAGATACGCGATAGCGGATCCATACTACATTGTTTCTAAAAAGTATTGATATAACACATAAATACGACATTTTTCAATGGAGTGCCCTATGTGTGTACACAACAAGATTCTGTCATAAAATTTACGTGGTTCGTAATAATGTGTGTGGCGCCCATCTTCTAAAATGGCCGCCATTGGTGTCATTGTGTTAGTTAGTTTGACATGGCCTATTCAAAAGTCATTTTTTAATGACATGATCTATGTGTATACCAATTTTCAACATTATGTCATTAAATTTCAAATAAATAGTTTGGCGGCCATCTTGAAAAATGGCTGCCATTGGTATCGTGGGATAATAATAAGATTGCCCTGTACAGTCAAATCATTTTTCATTACATTTTCGTATATTTTATCATGAAATACACAATTGGAGGTAAATAGTGCACCTGTACGCAGGAATGTTAATAATATGTATTTCACTATAACAAATACCACAATGTTCCCAGGATGACCAAATTTGTATCATTTAATTGAAAATTTATTGGAGAATCCTATAATTACGTTAGATTCATTACACATGTAGTCAAAAGTATAGAAAATGTATATTTAAATTAGGAGCGTGTACTAAACGCATTTGTCCAAATCAAGATGGAGTCGTAAAAAAACTTAGACCCGGGATGCCAGATGTTTACCGAAGATTTTTTTTATCCTTAAGTATACCCTAACAGGATCAGAAGAGAAATCTATAAAGGTCGAAATTCCTACGGACTTATGGCCATGGACTGCGCTAGTGGTAGCGCGTCGAGCAAACGTTTTACGCTGCTCACCGCACAATGGTCTTGCTTGTCATGTAGCGTTCGGCCATTATCATCTACGGACACAATCAAGAATATGATATCGATGTGTTTTTTCATGCCCTACAACTTTTATTTGAAACAAATTTTCATAAAGCTACTGGTTTTGTTTTTGTTTTGATAAATAGGCAAAACAAATTCAGATAATTTAAAAAAAGAGGGTAAAAATTTGTTTTAAGGACGGCTGGTCGCCAGAGATTAAAAGAAAGCATGCCAAACTTGTTACTTATCACACCCCTAATTCTATGCGAAACTTTAAAAACAAATGTGAGCTATTTCGGTCTAATACTTCACTCAATATTGCTAATTTTCCATTCTTCGACAAAACTCAAAAATCTGTAAATTGATTTTCAAAATGGCGGATAACCCGCAACCGGATTTTTGGGATTCTGTTGGGGATATTGAGGAAACCATCCTAAACATATCCAACCGGTCCTTGCCAGGAGGAAGGAATAATGTAAGGAGACAGCATGCGCTATCTGTGGCTGTACAAATGAACGTGGCCGTTTTGAACGTCTCTGATCGAGTTTTTCGCAGTATTTGCTGCTTCTCGTTGGTGCTGACCAATATGGCGGCTACTAAAACATAGAGTTTTTCGCAGTATTTACTCCTTCTCGTTGGTGCTGACCAATATGGCGACTACTATGGCGGCACTGAAACAGCTGATATTATACTTAAAACATTGATAAAACTCTTGTATCATTATGAGATTGAATAATAAAGAGTTGAAATGTAATTTTTGTTGATGTGCTGCGTTTTTGTTTGTTTTGGAATGTTCATAGCTTTGACAAAGAGCTTTAATAATACCGACGACCTTGCTTTGGGTTCGAGGCTTTCGCGCGACCACCATTGTCGTTCAAAGTGGCTATGGTTTTGACGACGCCACACTGCTCTCCTTACATTATTCCTTCCTCCTTGGTCCTTGCTTGTTTTTTGAATGCGTGGGTTAAGGCCAAATATGAGCTAATTGCACTGTACTATGAAGAAAACCTCGGGAAAACTTTCAGTCAGAATGCCAGTGGTGAGATTCGAGCCCGTGACCTCCCTTATCAGAGTCTCACACGCTACGTATGACTATCTCTTTGCTCAGAGTTAAGTGATCTCGAATTACTTGCGACTCGCACGCTACCTGGTGAGGAATTTAGAGACTAGCGTGCTTTGTAGACAATTTCTCAGACTAACTTTCCACACGTACATCATAGAATAGTTTGCTTTTTAATGATGACGACGTGAGAATCTAGGGCGCTTTAGCAGGTAAGGACATATTGCGCAGGCTGTGTTACTGTAAGTTAATTATTTGAATTTATGGTGTTTGATGATTATATTGTTTTCTAAGTTAAGAATATAAAGATGACCTAGGTAGCCAAAGAGGGCTTAACGTTATTTATTTGATAAAAATTGAAATGTTATGAACATGTGCGAAAATTATAAATTAAGATAGTTTGTCGCCGTTATCATAAAATGATAGTAGACTCTAAATCACAACCATCCTGTTCTATGACACGTTTCCGCTGTGTTGAGAAATGTTTTAAAACAATTTGAGACAGGACAAATCAACGAACCTTTCACGTCTGGTTGTCTGAGCGCGGAACTTGGTTGGCGACTACATCAACTGAAGCCGTGGACACCTGAAACAAGACAGAATAGGGAGACTTAGATTGGATGGATTTGTTTTTATTTTATTGTTTGGATGAAGGGCGTGTCAACCGTAAGGATACAATGCAACACTTTAACCTAGGGTATGTGGGAGGAGGAGCCCATGCTGGTCATAACCAGCCACGGGTAAGGTCGTGGTCGTGGTGTCACAGTCTTTGACTCTGAAGTGAGATCAAGCCATACAGTGACAGACACTTCAGTGCGCACTCAGTGGGCACGTAGTGGATGCCGCTGGAAGATGCCATTAGTGGTTCCCATGTTAACAGTAGTAGCTGAGACAAGAATGCTGGTGCCAGCTGTAATATCACTAATATCGTGTCAGCTTGGGTCACTTAACGTCAGTAGTTGGAACATGCCATTAGTGGTTCCCATGTTAGTAGTAGCTGAGACTAGGTGCTGGTGCCACTGAATTCCAAATAACGATTAACGCAGTAGTTTTGGAGTGCTCCACAAAATTTTAAAATAGGACGACGTGAGAAAAATAGGGGGCTTCAACCGGGCAGGTATGTTACGCCGTGATATTTTTACTACCATTAGTTTTTTGTTTTTTTTAATTTATTTATTTTGGGTACATAAGATTATTTGATTAGTAAAGAACATGATCTTTGGAAAAAAGCGATAACTAAAAAAAAATATTTTTTTATTTTTTTGGATGAAATTGCGGTTTAAACCCTTTTTGTCATAATCGCCACTCTGGTTTTTGGGGGGGGGAAAATCTTACGGTGGTCAGTATCACCACCCAAGGGGGTCGTAATGAGGGGTTCTCACATTGTGGTCGTCACGTTTATCATCGTTCGTTTGTCATTGTCATGGTCATCTTCGTCGTCGTCGAGGTGTTCGTCAAGGTGAGGGGGAGGTGGCCCCCACGGCGATTGCCAGGCTCGGTCTAGCATATACATCAGATTTTTGGCAGATTCTTTCCTCGCCTTTTACGATTAACAGAGTCATTTTTTAAAAGGGGCCCCCTTTAAATGGGGTTTAAAACCCCCTTTTTTAAAAAAACCCCGGGCCCCGACCCGGGGGGAACAAAATTTTTAACTGGGGAAAAAGGGGAAAAGGGAAACCTTTTTAAAATTAAAAAACCAGGAAAAAAAAAAAAAAGTTTCCAAAAACCCTTTTTTTAATGTTTTTTTTAATTTTTTGGGGGAAAACTTTTTTTTTTCCTTTTTTGATTTTTTCCCG
>JAMZAV010003757.1:0-62488 GCA_024449915.1 Sweltsa coloradensis
TTTTTAAAACCAAAAATTAAATGCGGGGGGCCCGGGCTTGTGCCACAATAACCATTGTTTACGTTATTACAAATATTTAGGCCAAAGAGGTGATGTAAATATTATCCCTATACTTTAAAAAATTTCCCGAAATTTGACAATGCATTATACTCATAATAGAGTTTGGGCCAACCAATGCGCGCGTCAGTTGTTGACGTAATCATTGCTGCGAACTTTGATATATATACCAAATTTTGTATGAATGTAAATAAAGTTCCTTTTTTTATTAATACTTGGTTGCCAAGAATTGGTCATGAAAAATCAATGCAAAAATTAAGTCCAAAACGTGAGAAATGGAAATCGAAGACATGTATTTCGATTCAGGAAATCCCACCAAACCGTTTATCTTACGATGAAAACCAATCAAATTGCGCGTTCACATTGATTTAACGTTGACATCCAGTATTAAAATTTTGCGTTGAAAAATCGTACACTTGGAATAAATTCCCAAAGTTCACCAAATGTATCAACTTATGGAGATTTCACGTTTTTTTAAATTCAAAACCGATTAATTAATCTAAAATATGCGTACTGGATCCCTAGATTGATCCTTTTTGTTAAATATAATACTTATGTTGTTATAACCGTTTACCGGAAAAACCTGAAAGCTGAGCGATTAAAATCGTTTCCGCGCCAGCCTCAGCAACCCCTCTTAATTATAGAGTACTTGTAAGTCTGTTTCCTGAGTGCGTGTGTCACATCTTACGATAATAACCGAACATACAACCTCCGATTGGCATGATTGACTTTCTATAAATAGCATTACCCTTCAACAAGGATACTAAAGAATAATTTGTTGACTCTTAATGGCTAATGTTGCAGGGCCCCATTTTAAGTTGACATCTCGAAAGACCCGGCACCTCCACCAAAATCTCCAATGTTGAATCTAGTTAGTTTGTCTTTTTTCAAAAAACTGTTAATTTGTGCTCCCTTTTTGTGATACTCCTGTACCACTGCCTTTAATTCTTTTGTGAATTATTGATTAATGTGTGATTACAGTAATTTTTACTAACGGATTTTAACTCTCTGCGATTCCTATTCTGGTTTATTTAATTTGTTTTTGGTACCTATATGTGGCAAAGGTGACAAAAGTGAGATATAATATAAATATAATACAAACAATGAAAATACATCAGTTAATATGAATTAGATATCATGAAGAGACATTTTGTGGAGAAAACTTTGAAATTACAAAATTCATTTTTGATGCTTTAAATCAAATTCAAAATAAAGTTTAATAGTTGTGAAGAATAAATTAAATAAAATAACTCAATGAAAATAAAATGGTTTTAAAATCACTTTGATGTACAAACTTTTCTTTGAAAAGGTTTTTTTTTGTTTATGTTAAAAACCTCATCAAAATAAATAATAAATGGTATATGTTTCATAAACGATTCAAAGTTCAAATTGCCTTAGTTTCGATGGTGTTACTCCTTACAATTGCACGTTGCATCATACTTCTCGTTGTTTTACGCAATCCCCGTGGCGTCTTGTTAGGTATACTCATGTAGTAGTTGAGAAACGAACGTGATAAGAGCACACGTCTTCTTATCATTACGTTCTCGAGTACTTTTAGAAAGCACTCGAGAAGTTTCGAATGAATAGAAAACCTTGCTCGGGGTTGCATTCTTATTTTTTCCCCCCTAGAATCAAGAGTTGATTGAGGAAACTCCTCTTTCATAACGGCTATTGAAAGAGCTGAATACCCTATTCAAACTCTTTCTATGATGAAAAACATTCGTAAATAAAGCAGGTGTGCTGAAAAGAATGAAGGGAAAGCAATATACCCTACGAGAGAACAAAATTAAAACACGGGGGCCTAAAAACTATTCGTCGACAATGCCAAATTCCACGTTTTTTAAATTTTATAAATTTTTTAAATGGGGTTTCGCTTTCCCAACAGGAGCCCTAGTCACAAGAGGGGGGAAAAAAGCTACATTTCCACGATTGCCCGAATATGAACCCCTAAAATCTAACCGGATTAAATATTTTGGTTTTAGATGCCGTGTACGGGAAAAATCCCCTTTGAAAAAAGACTAGCCCCTTCGATCCCGAAAGAAACAGTCTAAAAATTTGTTTCTTTAAATTTAAAGGGTAAATTCCCCTAAAAAAAATTATTTTTACCAATAAATGGAGCATAATACCACAAAAAATTACAGTTTAAAAATTGTAGAGGGAGTTTCAGAATTATGGAGTTTTTTGACCCTTTTAATTGGTGAAAATGTTTTTTTTGGTAAATTTTCTTAAATCGGCAAACCCTACTTATTTTTTGGGTGTTTTACTAGATACTAGAATATTACAACCAAAAATAAGCGTTAAAAAATTGTGTCTTAAAAACTTTTTCACAATTTTGGGCTTGTCCCCCCAAACACGCAAAAAAATGCTTTTTCGAATTACACCTTTGGAAATAGCATATTTTTTTTGACTGAACCACTTCCCCAAATAACAAAAACAAAATCTGGGTTTAAAGAAAATTGGGCCAAGATGTCGATATGGTAATTTTTTGGGTACCAAAATCCTCCTGATCAGGGGGCTCAAAGATCGCTTCCATGTTATTTTCATGTTAAAGTTCCAAAAGGCCCTAGCCGAACTGCCAAGTTTAGAAAATTTTTGGGGGGGGGGGGTTGAGGAGGCCCCTATTTTTTCTGTTACTTTAACAGGAAAACCCCAAAGCGTTTTTGACAGTGAGTATCACAATTACTTTGCAGCTGCAGTATCAGCATGAGAGCCTGACTCATCAAGTCGGACAATTGTTAGCTGACGCTGATTTCAATTGCAATGCTCGTGGACGGGGGCGACCCAAAACAATAAAAACATATTACATCCCCAAGCCCAAAGTATTGAAGCTACAAATTTTCCCCAAAATATGTGTTAAAAAGGTCAACTGAACCGATTTCGACCGATATGTTCTGCATCATTTTTATCCTCAATAAAATCCAATTTAAAAAAAACTCTGCAAAACACGTTTTTTGTCAAAATTTAAATTTTTTTGTAATTTGGGCAGGGAAAGCTAAAAATTCTAAAATTTTTCACAACGTTGTGAACATTAATGTGGTAACATTGGTGAAAAAGGGTTTTTTCCTTTTTTTTTCCAAAGCAATTTAAATTTTAAAAAAATAAAGTAAAATTTTTAAAAAATATTAATTTTTTTGTGGGTTTTGATTCCCTTAAATTTTTGCTGCCCCAGTTAACAGCATCTATTATTGGTCCTTGACGGGTGTAAATTTGGTCAAAATCGGACGAGTAGTTTGGCCCCGCGCATCGAACACATACATAAACAAAACAAAGTGCCAAAAACTTGCCATGGGACCGTTCGCCCCGCTCCTCCCCAATAATGGGAAATCGCCAAAGTCGTTGGGGCGAGTGAGCAAATGCCGGTACAAAATTTTGCGAACCATGAACTGCAACAGGTGAGTCCCCAAATCCCCCCTTATCTCCCATCTATGCGTTGTATATCGCATGCAACGGACGCGGGCGACCCCAAAAAACTTTCCCATCGGCAACCCCAAAGTATTGAACTACAAATTTAAAAAATTGTGTTAAAAAGGTCAATACTAAACTCGAGTCCTCGATATTTTTCTGCAAAACACATTTTTGTCAGTACCGTATTAATTTTTGAAGAGGCGGGGCAGCTAAAATTCTAAAAATTTTTCACAGTTTTTAACATTCTAGGGGGTAAATTGGTAAAAAGGGTTTTTTTTTTCCAAGCGATTTTAATTTTAAAAAAAATAAAGTATTTTTTTTACAAATTTTTTTTTTTTAGGGGGATCCTGGAAAATTTTGCTGCCCTTTTTATTTTTTTTGTAATTGTTATTTTTTTTTATTTTTTTACATTTTGTTTTTTTTTGTTGTTAATATAACTTTTGGCCCTGACTTTGGTGTAAATTTTTGGGTCAAAATCGGACGAGTATTTTTGGCCCCTGCGCACAAACATACATACATACTTTCCCAACAACATAAACATACTACATACAACTACTACATCATACATAAAAAATACATACAACATAATAATACATAAAACTAATACATAATACAAATACATCATACAACTACTACATACAACATACTACATTACATAAAAACCATACATAATAATACATACATACTACATACTACTACAAAAATTTAAAAAACATCAACATACATACAACATACATGCTACATACACATAATACAATACATACAACATACATACATATAAACATAATAATAATACATAAAAAATAAAACACCAAAAACCCCCAACAAGTGCCGAAATTTGCCATAGAGGACCGTTCGCTCCGCTCACCGCCCAAAAAAAATTAACTTGTTAGCCTAATGAAAATTTTTTTTTGAGTTTTCTGGGTTAAACACCCCTTTTAAAGGGAAAAGTTTACAAAATGCCTGCAGTCGGAGGTTGACTTTGGTTTTTTGGTGAGCTGAAAAGCAGACGGACAGAAAAAGATGCAATTAGGGAAATTAAAAACCCTTCGAAAAGTAAAAGTTTTTTTAATGTAATTTTTTAAAATTTAATTGTAAATTTTTTTATAACGCTTTTTCACACCCTTTGTTGAAAGAGTAGCCGACTCGCGAACAGAAATTTCGCTGAAATTTTAAACAGCATCCGGGGACGGGGTTTTGAGAACGCTAAAAAAAATCAGCAAGATTCATTGCGATTTAACCCAAGAAATAATAAAAAGAAAATAGACTTCCAATGTTTTTGAAATTATTTTTAACGAAATTTTTAGATTTTGAAAATTATTTTTTTTTTTTTTTCCCCCTGGGGGGAATTCCGTGCCCATGCAAGGTCGTCGAAGTTGGACGTCAAAAATCCCCCCAAATTCCGCTGTAAATTTAGTAAACCTGCAAATTTTCACGTATTTCGTACGGCATTTACCATAGAGGCCCTTTGCCACAATGATGGACTACACTGCTTTATTGCATTTCCAAAACATGTTTAATTATTTTTTAAAACAATCTAGAAAATTTCAAAATCTTTCCCACCAGGGGTTTAACCCACTCTCCACATTTTTGGGTACAAGGGGCCCTTTTGCCAATAACTGGGAAACGCCAAAATCGTAGTTTTGACAAGTGAGCGAGTCAGTGGGGGGACCCGGGAACATTTGCAATTTAATTTGTATTATATTGGGAAAATAATGGTAAATTGGGGAAATAAAAATGTGCCGGGGGTTGCGTTTTTGGCATTTTCAAATGAAAAATTCCGTTGACTGCCGGGGCTTTTGGTCCGGGAGTTGTGTAAAAGTTTTTGGCCCTAGTTTTTGGCAAAATGCCACTGTAGCCTATGATAGGGTATAGGGAGGGCCCAAGGTAAGGGGGAAAAAAAAAATGTTACCGGGTACCAAAAAATGGTCACTTCTCTGTTAACAAAGACTTTGGGGTTTCCCCGTTAATCAAAGGGCTTTATTTACGGACAGTATGTTTATTTATTTCCCCAATCCAAAATCTTACAAAAATAAAATTGGGAGGACATTTATTTGATTTGGGATTTTTCGGGTCCCAAAAGGAATCATTTTCTTTCAGATCCAACAATTCTACCCCTATTTTAAATTAAGCTTAATGAAAACGACTCCAACCCAAGGGCGTCAGAACAAACCCGAAAACAATTCCCCCAATTTTACTGACCACCGCTTTGGATTCAAGTATTTTTTAATATTACTCTAGGGGTTGCGTAATGCGTACACGAAAAACAAAATAAAAACGGAACAAATTAATAAGATTAAATCCTTTACAAAATTAAACTAGAAAGTGGGGAAACCCCCCAACCATTTTAAAAACCAACATTTACTTCCTTTTCTGGTTTTTGTAAATTTAGGTTTTGTTTGCGTGCCCTTTTTAAGGGGTTTTGCGCGTAGGAAAAGGGGTATATTGTGTGTGTGTATACCCTGTAGGGGCACGCACGAAAAGCGCGGGGTAGCGTGAAAATACACAAGTGGGTTTTATCACTGTGACAAATCATCCCCAGGCGTGCAGTGCTTTGCTACCCCCTACATATTATCTCGGAGACAGGGGGAGGGGTGCCAGTGGGGGTAGTAAGAGCTTTATGTATGTTCAATGCGTATTTTAGAACTGGATAACTAAAGCACACGTGACATTTTCCGGTCCGCTGTTTACAAACTTTTTTTAAAGGAGTAGATCAAAACGTCTGTTTTATGATGGTGTGTTTTTTTTTAACTATGGTGTGTTATGAACATGTCAAGGGTAATGTCACTCACTGTGGGGGAATTTTTCTTGGTTTTCCGAAATTTTTATAGGCACCCGTGGGGGTAACCATAAAAAAATTACTTTAAGATCGCACCAATAGTGTTTCTTTTGGGGTTAGCTTAGCTTTGAATAATAGCAATGAACGAAAAAGTGTTTTTTGCTTCATATACAAATTTGTGTTGGCTCGAGCGTTATTCACGAAATCGGGTTGTAAAATCCCGATTTGAATCCCGTCGAGACCGGCATTCCGACTGAAAGATTTTGCCTAAAAAGTTTTAGTCTTTAAATGCGAATGCACGGGGTTAGTTTTCTTAAAGGGCAAAATTACCCTTCAAAAAATGTGTATTTCTTAGTTTTTTAACCCCTTTTTTTTCTTGTACCTGTGATTTTACACTTTTTTTTAAGCTTTTTTTTTAAAACCCAAAATTTAAGAAAAATTTAAAAATAATATAGGGGGACATACATGAGCATTAAGAAAATTGTGTTGAAATAGCCTCAAGTGCTTCTAGGTAGCACAGTGAGAAACACATACGTGAGCATAGGTTTTAACTGTCCGAAACCTTAGTCCTTGACCCTTACAGCAAGCTGCCTTAGTGGCGTCGAAAACCGTTTCAGGACCTATGTTACACCTCTGTGACTGGCTTGTTTAGCTAACTTTTACACTAATGTAGGAGGTGCGCAACAAACCTCGCTGTACATTATCCGTAAAAAAGGATGGCTCGTTAAATTCTGGGCCTTGAAATTTAATATTTTTAATTTCCGTCATTTTTTATTTTTTTATTTGCGATCAGTTGTGAAACCATTTTACTTTAAAATTTTATAATATAACATTTTTATTTTTATTTTATTTTTTTTTTGTTTTTATGGAATATTTTAATGGTATGTATGTGTATGCACACAAAATTGCTACACTCTATGGCTATTGTTTTAAGTCCTTGATTTGTGTCATTTAAAAAATTAAAAAAAACATAATATGTGATTGATACTATAGTACACCGAAGCTACCCCGTGCTATTCAAAGTCCAACTCACAACCTTCTTGTGGTTTGGCCCGTGAGTAGGGGAGTTTCACTCCCTGAAACTAATGGCGAGCTCTGGTCGTCGTCGGGGAATTTTCCCCCTTCCCTTTGACTACCTCCCCGACGGCGACGACAATGACAACACGGACGGATGATGACACAGACGAAGACGACCACGACGGGGGGAACCCCTGCCCTCGCCATATACTTGTGGCTGGTTCTGACCAGCACAGGCCTTTTTCACCCCTTTTTCCCCCCGCGTCACTCCTTAGTTCCTCCCCTTGGAAAGAAGTATACATGGTGGTAACTCACATAGAAATTGTTTTATCTTGGAGGCGCGAATAATCTTGGCTGTTAAAGCGCCCTAAAACACTACTAATACTAATACCGTTGAGTGACTAATCAACGCTAATACTAAAACCCGACTATGAAAGTAAATACCCAAAATAGATCGAGAAACTACTGCACATCAAGAGATTGACTAGGTTTGGTGGAGGTGCCGGGTTTGTAATATTCTTTGTTAGAGTGAGGGTAATCCTTCCCCCGACCCCAGAATCCTTGTTGAAGGCAACGTTAAGATAAAAAGAGGATGATCGGTTTCATCGACACAGACGGACGGACGGAGAAGTTATAGGCTATGAGGCGCTTAGCTTCCTACAATGAATATTGTGGTTAGTTATAATGTAGGCCTTGCCATTGATGAGCTTTTTCTAAAATGCGACACGTGAATTTCTATATCAATTAAAATAAACATTTGATTTACCATTCGAATCATAATGTTGTGTCATCAACTCGAGGACGAACTAGATAAGGTGTTTTATTAAATCTTCTTTGAATTACATGACGATTCAATAGCAGAACACAATTTTGCTACAAAAAAATAGTATTGCATATTATTACTACATCTCACACAATCACATATTTTCTAAACTACTGACTGTTTGTCGAGTCCTTGAATACTTCCAAAGGTAAGTTATTCCACTCCACTATTCCCAATTCCACCAGAAGTCATACGTGTCCTTTTATATTTTACATCTCATTTCCGTCTTTTACTAATGATCATTTCTTCCAATTTTTGTCACTCTACATTACATTGGGGCATTGTACATTGTACATTGTACATTGTGTCTGTCCTTCAAACGCTCTATATTTTTACCTCGAGTCTCGTTGGTCTTGTGGTTAGCGTACCTGCTTCCAATGCAGAAGGTTTAGGGTTCGATTCCCGCTAAGAGTCAGAAGTTTTTTAACTTCTGATTTGGACTCAAGTCCATCAGTTCTTGTCTTAGGACTTTATAAACGGTGACTTCGGAGCCGTCCTAGCAACGAGGCACATAATAAATTTATAGTTGTTCTGAATAGGTCTTGTTGATTCTGGCGTTGATCCGCGGGTGTTCCAGGGGTGTTCGCACTGTCCATACCACTGTTTTGCTATATTTCCTATTAAAAATATCTATCTTTGGTTGGATATCGCTCAATCGTCGATTGCTTAGGGCCCTACAGTGTTGGTTTGGTCGCTTTGGTTTACTGTCCCCCACTGAAAATCAGTTATACGACCGAGTGGTAGACTCTGAATACGATTATTTTAATTAATTAATTTATTTATTTATTAATTAATTATAGAAATAGAGATACGTGGAGACAGAATTTGAAGGTATCAACTCATCAGTATTACATAACGATTTTTAATTGGCTCATCTCACAATTTTGAAAATGCAAATTTAAGTGACATATAACCACCGAAAACTTACCAATTGTTTTTAATAAAAAGTTTATTTACTTGTGCTACTAAAATTCTGGAACCCTCCTCAACTGAACTAAACAAAAAGGAAGTTAACGTTGTGGTTTAGTAAGTTGTTCTAACGTACGCTTCATAAAATAAATTGCGAAGTTAGAACCATAATACACAAATAAATATCTACTGATTGTGTTTAAAATATGTAAATATTATTTTCATGTGTATATTTGTATTAAAGTTTATGTTTCCCGTGTAAATAAAAAATTAAAAAATATATATTTATGCTTTAAATGTGGTTTGAGTATATTCTGGATTCGGTATGTTTTATCTTTTATAATTATACATTATGGTTTTTAATTTTTACGGTGGCTTTGGAACGTCAAAGCAACCTGGCACAATGTAAATAGTTTATTTTGTTTCCAACACAGAAACTGTGTTGCCTAATATGCGGTATGTCAAACTACCTAGCTTAGTAGAATTGTGTACCATGACTCCACGAGTCATATTCAGAGTGTGAAATGGTAAACATAGTTTCTAGTTTGGTCGTTATTTTTTTATCAGGACGACTCTCGTGGATATTAAATGTAGCAGAATGCATATTATGTCGGTTTTCGCACATTATCTAGGCAAAGTGAAGATTAGACCTGCATCATATTTTTATCATCGTATATTACTATAAATATATTGTTTAAACTATTTCGTGGCAGATACAGTGATGCTTTTTATAAGAACGGCTTTATTTCGCATTGGTCGATGTTTTGAAGTATTATACTTTGCACACTTCCATGTCAGGATATAATTTTTAAACTAAAGAATACAATAAAGTAACTTAATAATATAAAAAAAATGTAAAAATAAATATAGTTAATGTAAAAAAGATGGAAAAATACACTGATGATTTTATAAGAAAAGTTTTATTTCGCATTGGTCGACGTTTTGGAGTAATTCACGTTGCACACTTCCATGTCCAGGATACAATTTGTAAACTAAAGAATACTTGAAATAATGTTTATATAAGAAAAATGCAGAATAATATTCTATTGCTCTATACTCTTAACTCATAAACTCTCCATCATATTGCTTTCCATACTATAAATCATAATATCTCTGTTTGTAAAGATTCACTATTATTTGACCTAGTATTAGTTATAGTGGACACTGAAGGGACCTTTCGCCGATATAGTTGAAACCTTGCGAGCACTTTCGTTGACCACTAGGTTACTATACCACCGACAACGGGAGACGCGGGTGCAATCCATGTTCTAGGAACTAATATTTTCTTATTTCGTGATTGTATTCTCGGGTATGGGAGTACCCAACAGATGTTAAAAAAGAATGAAAACATAAATAATTCACATTATTGTATTCTCTTGGCGGGGGCCGGTTTCAGCCCACCATTTTAAAATAAAAAAGGTCGTCGCTTGTACTTGCAGGGTGGAGGTGCCGGGTAATGAATGTTAAAAATTTTCTGGGGGAAGGCTAACCATCTCCTTATACCCCCATTACTAAAAGCATTCTGTACAGGAAATGCCAAAAAAATACTATGTATCGGACGTCTGTTTTGGTTCGTTCGGAGACGTGACACACGCACTGCGGCGGGCTAAAGAGATCATATTTGGGGGGCTTTAATCTCTTAAAACTTTTCTCACCATGGAGTTTTTTTAAGTAAAAAAGAAATTTCACACTACTGCAATCATTCTACTCAAATTATCTTGAAAGTCTTTGCCACTGAAAGAATAACAAATCAATGGGTTTCCTACTTTTTAATTTTTTAGGTGTCACTTTTTAATTAAAATAAAAAGCCCGGGACATATCTGACGTCTACGCGGGTTGATTCGTCCATGTTTATCCTCTCGAAAGCAAGTGTAAGTTCCCACACTAACCCCCGCTCTGGCAATTCCCACACACTAGTGTTGTGGAAACCACCCTCCCCTGGGCCACTATTTTCCCACCCCCTAGTAAAAAATTACACCTACTCTCGCCCCCCCTCCCGGTAAATATACACAGATAGACTGTCAAGATACTCCGATGAAAATCTCTCTCGTTAATTAAAACCCCGTCTCCCCCTTTAAAATTAAATTTAACTAAAAGGGAAAACCCTTACGTTGGCTGTATCAAAACCCCGGGGTTTAAATTTGAAGGCAATTTAAAAATTTTTAATTTTCTTTTAATAAAGATTAAACTATATAGCTACAGCAGCGGGTTAGCCATATACATCAATAAAATTGTATTAAATTATATCCCACTATGAATCGTTTGTGTGCGCAAATTTGATCTCGTGTAGGGGCAACACGCACGCCTAGATGAATGTTTTTACATGATGATATTTACGTAGCTGAAGAGTATTATAAATGAAATGTTTTTTTTTTTTTTTTTTTTGTATTATTTACACTAAAAAATTATAAAGGAGACTGACAACGGTAGTTTCTGCACCGTTTTGGGGCCTAGGGAAACACGAAACATAAAACAATGACCCGGCTGGTACCAAACGGGACGAATTGCAAAGTTATCGCAATGCCTCAAACCTTGATTCTTTCCAATGATACGAGTGTAAAAACTTTACCATTAGGTCTAATCTAGACTCTTAACGAAGTAACGATACTTAGGTCTATGGGTCAGCTTATATCGTACTGTTTTGTTGGTTTTAAAATTTATTCTATCTTTATTGATTTATATGTGTTCTATTTAGGCCTATAGAAACAGTTTTCTGTGTATAAGCTACTGTTCGAATAAAAACAAAATCAAAACCAACCGTTTTTTGGGACCTATAAATTTGCACACACTTAAAAGCGATACTCTAATTAATAGGGTTTCCGGGTTTGAAACCAGCCCCTGACCAAACTAAAATATAATGTTTGTTTAAAAATTTTCCTAAAACATGGGGCAATCGTTTATTTTTAGGAATATTTTCACCCAACAATCCATCTTGTTTTTCCACCCCGTACAAAACCCACTTGTTACCTATAGGGTCACATGCTGCGTGTGTGTGATCAGCGGGGCACCCTAAAATCGGGAAAAAATATTTTATATGAAAAACTATAAAGCAGTGTAGAATTCTACACAAAAAGTTGTATGGTTACGTATAATTTTTCATCCACTCATTGTAGACTTTTAGCCAAATGTAGGTATACCTCCCCCCCCCGGGGCGGAAGGGTCTGAGGGGTGGTTTAAAGGTACTTCTTATTTGACTTTCGATTTCCGTTTGGGTTACCATCAGGGTTTTTTTGGTGGGTTACCCACCAGGGGTGACCAATTTTTCCCACTGAAAAATAAAAAATAATCTTTTGGGTGGTAATGGGGGCCCTCACAAACCCCCCCCAAATGCAAACCCCGGAAGGTTTAAGGGTGGTTTTGGTCTTTTTTTTTATTTTTTGATTTTTTCGTTTCCGCTTGTAACCCATCCGGTTTTTGGTGGGGGTACCCCCCCAGGGTGCCCAAAGTACCCACTGTAAAAATTAAAAAATAATTTTTTCGGGTGGTTTTAATGGGGCCTTACAAACCACCCCCTGCAGGGGGGAAGGTCTAAGGGGGTTTTTAGGTACTTTTTTATATTTTTGACTTTCGATTTCCCCTTGTTAGCCATCACGGTTTTGGTGGGTGTACCCACCAGGGGTGACCAAAGAACCCACGTAAAAAAAAAAAAAATAAAAATTTCGGTGGTAAGGGGCCTATACAACCCTCCCCCCTACGCAGAGGGGAAGGTCAAAGGGGTGGTTTGCCCCCCCTTAAATATTTTTAATTTGAGTTTATTTTGCAAAACATGGTTTGGGTGGGTGTTCCTACAAAGGAAACCAAAACCTACGAAAAAAATAAAAAAATTTTAAATTTCATCGTAAATGGACTTCCTAAACCTCCACACACCTAGGCCAAAGGGTCTAAGGGGGGGTTTAAGTACTTCTATTTTATCGATTTTTGTTTTCTGCTTGTTTTTTGTCACGGTTTTTTGGTGGGTGTACCCCCAGGGGTGGACCAGAATACTTACTTTAAAAATGAAAAAAAAATTTCGGTTGCAAAGGGGGTTTTTCCCCCTCCCCCCACGAGGGCGGAAGGTTGAGGATGGTTACAGGTATTTAAAAATTTTTTGTAAGTTTTTTATGCTTGTAAGAAAAAAATGTTGAGGGGGTGTACCCACCAGGGAACTGAAAGTACCCACCGAAAAAACTATCTGTCATTTATATCAAAAATGAAATTTCCTAAACCTTCCCAAAACTGGACCAGAAGGTCTGAGGGTTTTTTTTGGTATTTTGATTATTGATTTTTTGTTTTCCCCATTTGTTTCCGTCATGGTTTTAGGGGGTGTAACCCCAGGGGCGCCCAAAAGTACCCACTGTAAAATGAAAAATAAAAATTTTTCGATGAAGCGGTGTCGAAAAACTCCCCGTACCAGGGGGGGAAGGTCAAAAAGGAAAATTTTAGATACTTTTATACATTGAAATTTTAATTTAGTTTGTAAGCTCCCTTTAACTTTGGGGGGTATACCCACCAGAATAAATTAATTTCCCCGCGTAAGCCAAAAACAATAATAAATTACAAATTTTTTTTGTAAATGAACCAAACATTACATTTTGCTTTGTACCCTATCGATTGTGGTCTAATTAAATTAATTTTTTTACTTCGTGGGTTGTCAAAAAAGACAAAAAAAATCTATTTTTTTAAATCTACCCCCCATTAAATTGAAGCCTTTATGAACGAATTGATCCACTTTGGTTGGTGTAACAAGAACAAATGTAAATAAAATCACTATAGCGCTATGTTTTAGATGTGGCTTGTTTACTTTAAATTTTTTGGGGGGGTACACCCACGATGGGATTTCAAGTTGATTGTATTTGAATATAAAACAGGGAAATTTATTGTTTTTTTTTAAAAATTTAAAAATGCTGTTTTAGCTTTGAGTATAGATTAAAGAACATGAAAAAAATTATGTAAATCATGTTCTAACTTTAAAAAATATTGTATAAAGTTTTTAAATACAGGTGATCAACAAGATCAACCCTATCTTTATTAAACTTGTCGTTTTTTCAAGTCTTGTAAAGATAAATACCATGGGGAGGTAGCATTAATGCCAACCCTTTTAATAAAATTTAATGGTACATGCATTGGCTTATTGCATGGGATTCTGTGTTCAAATTGAAACCGAATAACCCAAATGGGTTTTTTTTTGAGAAACCCCACTATGTTCCATAATAGAAGCCAAAACGGGAAAATATTTTAACGAAATAAAAAAAAAATGTTTACAAAAATTATGATTAAAATTTTTAAATGTGCACAATTTGATAATTTGAATATGAACGAAGCTAACTATCAATAGAAGCAATCTTGTCTACTGTCGCTCGCCTAAATGGGAAAAAAATATAATAACATCATTTATTTGGACAGCGCGGTTACTAAAAATTTTTCCAGTAAAAAAATTTTGTATATAATAACCTGCTTATGAGATTTTATAATGTTGCTACGAATTACACAACAAAAAAATGCCAAGTATATATAATTACTGGCCTTTTTAGTTATTGTATTTTAATTTTACATCAATTAATTAAATTTATTTATGATAAAAATATGCATCTCACTTTAAAATATCAAAAGTAAAAAAACTATTAACTTTGTAGATTTTTGTAAATTATAATTTTTTTTTGACGGATTTGTACAGGCAAATTGTACCCCATATTTCATGGTGCCACTTAAATTTTATCTTTTCTTTAATACCGATTGCCTTCTAAGACAAAAGATTCGTTTTAAATTAAATTTAATTTATCCTATTATACGAACACTTATACAGAATATTTCAACGAAAAAAAAAGTCGTTTCATGCAATTTATTCTGTAGTTGCATAAATTTAAAACAAAATTTTTTGGAAATTTTAAACAATTTAATTAAACAAATAATAGTTTTTGATCTAAATACATAAAAACTATGCCCAATTAATTTATTTTTAAAATAAATTAAACAAAATCAAACGGTGTGACCCTAATTTTAGATTACGGCATGCGGTTCCCCCAGCGAGGTTTTTTTTGAGTGTTTTTTTTACAAATTTTTACCCAAAAACATTATTAACATAGCTAAAATTACATATTTTTAAACTACTCATCAAGACCTTTCATTTTTAATAGTCACATGCCCAAAAGGAACGAAAAATTTTATGTTGTCCAAACAGCATAGGGGGCTTTTTCCCGGGTATAATAATGATATCTCCCTAAAGTTTTTCTAAAATTCGAAATATTTTAATTTGAAATGAAATTATGAAGAAAAACTAGACCATTTGCGTATAGTTGGGTCTAAATAAATATTTTTTGTTTTGGGACAAAAAATGTTTTGGGCACCCCGGGGGGACACCCACCAAAGTCATGATGGGGTAAAAATTTAAAAACTTTTTAATATAAATACTTCCGAAACCACTTTTTAAACCTTCCGCCCCGGGGGGGGGGGGGGGGGTTTTTGGGTTTCTGGGTCATGGACTATTGCTTCACTTCTTTTTAAACCCAATTAAGTGAGGCGTATTAAGAACAAACAACCTCTGGAGAGGCTACGATTTTTAAAAAATAATTAAGCCCCCGATTTAAAATTTTAAATTGCTCCTACAAAGAAAATTTTACAGGAAAATCTAATGAAAGTGCACTATGAGGAATAATAAAAAATCGTTTTATGAAAGTTACCTTCAATTTTTAAATTTATATTTAAACGTCCAAAACGTTTGTTACATTCTTTTTATAATAAATTTAAAAAAAATTGTGAGTTTTTTCTTATGTACTAAATGGTTTTTGAATTTAGGGGCTTTTTTTAAATATGGGCCACAATGCATAAAATATTTTGTACAAATTTAAACTATACAACAGGTAGTAACGTGACACATACAAATCATTATACTTTTCACTGTTATTAACTTATTTTTTTAAAATAAGGAAATAATAATAATTTAAAAAATAAAAATAGTTATAACATGAAAAGTCTAATGATTTGTATGTGTAAAGCATAAATTATTAGTTGGTTAGTTAATGGGATTTTAGTTAACAAGGAAAAAAACCTGGGGTTACATTTTTCCATTTGTGGAAGGTATTCCATGTAATGAAATTCTCCCGGCAGTATATCTTAACTAATCGTTTAAATGTTTGTTCGTATATATGTATTTTTGTTATCTTTATTTGTAACAGTACCAAGTACCACAATTGCAAATACAATAGAACAACGACAGTATTGTGATCTTTTGTAAAATAGATGTGGAGCTCCGCTGAGTTGCGACGTGTAAAATGTTGGTTTTAAACGATAGCCGAGACCCTAACAAAATGAACAATGCCTTTAAACTTTGATATGATCATACTCAGTAGTAAGAAGTGATCTCCACCTAAAATCATTACAAAAATGAAATGCCTTATACAAATATGAGACGTTTAATCAATATAAATCAATATAAATCATCAATCTATTACTTATAACGCCGTTCAAACAGAAATAAATGATGAAGGCCATGGAGATTGGTCCGAACGTTTGGTATAGTACACGGAAATCCAAACATTAATTTGGACATTAATTATTGAAAACGTATCGCTCTTTTTCTAGTCAATCGTCTGCTTCACAATATTTTAATTTTAAAGTTTCTTATACAAATACTTAATTTTTATTTTGTATTATTGTTGTTTTATCGTCTCATATTAATGCACTAAGGCTATTCTAGACGATGAGTGGTGATAGATGAATTGAATACTTGCAAGTATCATAACCATGAAGTATGAAGTAACCTCGCTCGGTTATACACCCTAAGTTTCAACAAAAGCAATGAAACATTTTCTACTACTGCCCGAGGTCTTAATGAACGAACAATTTCAAATATTTGAAATTCATTCCAAAGACAAAGGGCAGTCATTAAACAATAATTGCTTTAAATCTCCATGGTTAACTTCCAGACGAGTATAAAAAGAGGAAACGCGATGAAAAGTTTTATGAGGTGGTTGGGCTGGTCGGTGGTGGCGAGGGTGGAGGTGTAGGGGGGGGGGGGTTGAACAACTGAGTTTGGCCTCGGCTTTCCACATCCTCGCACAGTGGAATACTCACTAGGAAAACGCTAAAGTCCCGCCGCGTTGAGTGGATGAGCTTTTTAAAATTTTTAGTTTGCATGGGATATCTTTACTTTTGCAAGTTCTTTGTTTTGCTGCCTACGCATTGTAGGTGATTGTTGACAAGTTTCTTTTGTTACCTGTCAATTGGTATTATTTCCCGTAAAAAACTTATATTAAAAGCTTTATTTCTATGGATTCTGGCTAACTATTTTAACTTTTTTCTTTCAAAAGGTACTACATCACCATAACCTTAATGTTCATTGTATAATATGAACGTTGTAGCCCCACCCGTTTGGTCAGAATTGGCCCAAATGGTCACGAAAATATCGCACAAAAAATAAAAAACTTATATTAAAAGCTTTATTTCTATAGATTCTGGCTAACTTTTTCAACTTTTTCTTTCAAAAGGTACTACATCACCATAACCTTAATGTCCATGTATAATATGAACGTTTGTAGCCCCACCTGTTTGGTCGAATTGGCCCAAATGTCACGAAAATATCGCACTAAAAATCGAAAAAAATCGTAAAAGTACGATATTCATGAGAAATATTTCTTCAATTGTACCCAAAAACAATACACCTCTAAGTTCAGAGATTTTCGAAGGTCCTGTCAAATTTTCATCAAGATCGGATATGCCGTTTGCCTGGTAGAGAGTTAACAAACAGACAGAAAAACAAACAAACAAAAAAAAAAAAAAAAAAAAAAAAACACCCGAGCTAAATTTTTTGGGGGTCAGTGAAATTGAAGTCTTCGCTTCGCTCATCCAACTATACGTTTGCCGGTCAGGCTTGGTCAACAACTATTTTATTTGCAGATTGTTTCCGAGACGAATTATTACCTTGACATTAAATAGTTTCATGACCTACATATCGGTGTAAATACTAAATAGCACCACTCAAACCGAAACCGTTGGAAATGAGTTTGAGATAATTATATTTTACATTGGTTGTAAGATTATTTTTCCTATCCAAAATGAGCGTAATATACAACATGTTATTGAGAGTTTTTTCATTTCGGTTAAACGCACTGAAGATGGAACGTGGAATTTAGAAATCGATTTCAATGAATTACAACTCAATGGGTTAAGTCAAGCTGCTCGTTCACGGCTGCTGTCAAACACAAGGCACTAAAACCACGGTTTATTGTTAAGTATACATCAATGTATATTTAATATAACCATTTTGTAAAAGAAGTCTTAAAAATAATGTATTCATTTTAGGTATCGCGTTGATTCCAATTTTAGAATTGTATGCAATAAGTTTAGTAAACAAGTAATAACCAAATACAAAAACATGCTTTTACATTGTATACATTAAAATAAATTTGGAAATATAGCTCTCGAAATTCTTTGGTGATTTTAACTCATACTAACATCAATTATACAAGTGCACTCGATTTCTCAAAGAGCTGCATTGACAGTCGTATTAAACAACACATAACAAAAACTTGTAGAAATACATCCAAACCTTACACACTCAAAAGAAATGAGATCTAAAAAAAGGGCCAAGCTCATCTACCCTTCCACATTTGCGCATTCTTAATTCATAAACGTACAGTGTCCCGTAACAACATCCTTGAAAACCTTGGAAAAAATTTTTGCAATTATTAATTTAAACGTAAAAGTTCATCAAAGTTCTTTTTTTTCAAAATTAATTTAAACGTAATTGCATGCAAATTCTATTTTGCCAAGCTTTTCAAGGATGCTGTTACGGGAACACTGATACGTTTATGAATTAAGAAGTGCGCAAATGTGGAAGGTAGATGAGCTTGGCCCTTTTTTAAATCGCATTTCTTTTGAGTGTATAAGGTTTGGCTGTATTTCTACAAGTTTTTTGTTGTGTTGTGATCTCATTACTTTTTCAAGTTCCATTGCAAAATTATTTGTGAAAATATATAATTTTTTATCAAAGTTGATTTAATTTCTATGGTATTACCAATTAAAAATAGGATGTAAATATTAGTGGCCCAAAGACTTGCTTTTGTAACAATGTAGTCGATTATTGTCAAGTAACTATAGTTACTTGTTGATTATATTCTTGTATAAGGCTTATATTGAAACCTTTATTTGGAAGCCTTCCAGCAAACTTTTTCAATTTTTTCTTTCAAAAGGAACTGTATCACTATTACCTTAATGCCCATGTAAAATATGAACGTTGTAGCCCCACCCGTTTAGCCAGAATCGCTGGCCGATTGAAACTGACGAATTAGACAGTAGGAACTAACATCCTTAAAGTGATTTTGAGCATGTTTCAACAAGTAATTTTTTCACAAAGAAGGAATGTTCGTACACCAACCAAATTTGGCATGTGTTGTCAGGTACCTAAATCCCCTCGATTTTGATAGTTTTCAAGATCACATCACGTTTCATGACGACTGGGTGACACCTCGAAATCACCCCAACTCTGCTTGCTGTATAAGGTGCCTGAGTGTATAGCACACCGCGGCTTGGCTGCGGCGCCCTAACGGGAACCAAGATTTGGAATTGGTGAACGTTATCATGTTTAAGGTATCTGGCGTGTTGGACTTGGAATAGCCGGTCATATCGAAAATCGGTTTATACCGAAAACCAATATAATCTTTAATCCGAAATTTCGGTATACCAGTTATACCGATAACCGATTAATACCGAAAACCGGTATACCAGTTTTCAAGCAACTTGTAAACCAGTTTTTGGCGATATACTTAATAACAACCAGTATACCGCATTACCGAATAGGCTTACGCCTGATTTCTTTTTTCCGAGTATTAAAAAGGGGGGGTTTGGCAAAATTTAATTACACCCCACATATCTCGTGATTTGTTTTAATGATCGAAAAGGGGTTATGCCGTGAAACCTCATATTTTTTGATTTCGCGTCCCCAACATTCTTGGCCCGGCGTCACTACAAGTGAAAACAAAAGAAATTTCAAACCTGAAAACACGTCGTTCGTCGGGATATCGGTGTCACCTTCATACCGCCAGCTAACTGCCCGACACAGTTTCGAACGTTTACTCTCCCGCTACCTATAGGGCCGATGCAAAGGGAAAATACTGATAGCGGTGCGGCTCTGATTCTCACCTTCGTTCAACAGAGCGAATATGTCGAAAGTAAGAATCAAGTTGTTATTTATATTGTAGTGTTGTAAAACAATTTCCATTCTCCAGAATTTTTAAAAATCGTTAAAAGTACGTTTTCCATGCACACTTGTTTTTCGACATGTCACACAAAAAAAAAAAATAACAAAGTACACATTTATGATGCTTGTTGTAAGCCGCTTCCGTAAAAGATATTTTTCTAGTAGCACTAAAGGGTATGAGCGTTTTAGGTGCATTGAGTTATCTTTTCATATGTTTTTTGGGCGCGGCAGCTTGCCCTTATAAAGTGTGCAATCAGTGTAGCCTGTGTTTTATTTCGCTGCGTGTGTGTGTGTGCGTAAAAGAGTGTCTTAACTCTTTATAATAAATACTATTAATAACCTGACATACGTTAATATAGACAAATATCCCCTAACAAATATACCCTTTTGAAGTGGATTACATCATAACCGGCGCCTCCTGACGTAAAGAAACTATAGTTAGGAGCAGTTGACGGTGATCTGCGTTTTACTCCGTTACGGTTATGTGAGTTGTAGATGTAATCCCCACAATCACAAAAATTGTAAAAAAACAGCAAACCTTCTCCACAACAAAAATAAATGAAACTCCTACTGAAATACCCCAACAGTCTGCTGTGCTGGATTGCATAAGTGACTTTAGGTTAGTTTTTGTAGTGCGCCACTGGCTGGGCTGCGGCGCCCCAAACGAGCACCTTTATTCGTGATTTGAACAATTCGTTTCGCGATGTTTGTCGTTCCGGATCTTGAGTATAGAACCTTTAATTACATTTTATTGACCCCCGTCTGGGGCCCGGGGGTAGTAATCGGAGTTAGATTGGCCCAGAGGCAGGGACTCTGATAATCGTATAAAAAGGCGATCAAGAAGAAAAAGTTCCACCACGCGAAACATCCGCTAGTAGAAGGGTAGTTTTTGACTACCCGACGTAAAATAGAGGCACGAGCTTCCTGGCAATATCGATCGTCGAGGACCTGCCCCCTTCCCTGACGACCCCTCGAGGACGAGACAATGACACAACGAACGCAAGACAAAGGACGCTGGACGACCGCGACGTGAGAGAAACACCCTGTCCTACCCACTTACCCCGTGGGCTGGTTCTGACCAGATGGGCTCCCCCCCCCCCCCCCTAGATAGAGTTGTAGCATTATGAACTAACATTTGAGATTCAGTCCTAATCCAAAATAACCAAAAAAACCTTTATTGCGTTACCTTCGAGTCTGAGTATGATTGTGTTTCATTTTATTCCTGTGGGACTGTGACTACAACAGCTGAAAATTAATAAAACGCCCAGAGGTTGGGAGTACCAAAAGACAGGAGGAGAACTGCTGTAGTTGAACCCGGCTGTTGTGCCACGGTTATAGACCGCCTACAGGCACTCAAGAAGGCACCTCGAACGTCTGAAAGTCGCCTACGACTTGCCCCCAGCAAGCGCAGCATCAAAAACCTTCCCATCGTGTTATCCAGTATTGTTTCTTTTTTCCAAAATTCGGTCTTTGATAAGAAAATATCGTCTCACGCTTATTAGAGGAAAATACACAAAAATGAGATCTCGTGCAAAGCCAGGTGGTCGAGGATCAAAGAATTGTCGTTACGGTGACACTGATACGTTTATGGAATTAAAAAGGCGCATAATGTGAAAGGGAAGATGAGCTGAGGTCATTTTGTAATAGATCTCAATTACTTTGAGTGTGTAAGGTTTGGCTGTATTTTTACAAATTGGTTAAAATCTATGGAATGCGTTAAATGGAGAAAAGAAGGTAGGTTCATGAACATACAAATAATAAACTGGGCAATTTCAGATAACAATTTCTCTTTTCAGCTACGGCAAGGGGTCTATGAATCGTTGGAGGTGTATCCGTAGGCCAAAATAATTTACCCTTATCAGGTCATAAGTTAACTATTTGAAACAATGTACAAATAAGATGTTAACGTGTAAAGATCTCGCATATCGTGTAGTGTAGGTTCAAATCTCTTATATAAGCTGTACAAAGTCTTCACGACGCTTTCATGTCAAACAAGAAATTATGAATGAAAACAGGGCAAAATAAACCTATACTTGACAACAATAAGAACTATACCACATAATGTGTTATATCGTTACTACCCAAAATAAAACGTGGCTGTACTTGGTGAGAAAAATATGAGTTGATGAAAATATGTGTGTAAGAGAAGAAATAAATACACCATCTAAATCGCTCTATGTTTAGAAGTCACCAATTTGTGATATGTAGACAGTGAGATACAGTTATACCTTCTCAGTTTCAATAGTGTTTTTTTAAACAAAATTAATAAATCTTTTCATTTTGACTTTAAAAATGTTTTTCTACAATAAGAACGCCTAATAAAAATTCAATTATACACGATACATTTACACAATAGATTTCTTGTTATAATATGTTTGATGCAACATTTAAAGTGATATAAAACTTTTTCATTAAAATTTTGAAAAGATTATTTAAAAAAATAAAAATCACGCATACATTTGTTAACTTTTTTTAGAAATAATTGAAAAAACGGTTTAAGTCACTCTTTGATTTAATTACCACTCAACGTTTCGGAACCAACACGGGGTTTCCTTTTATCACGAGATAATTACAAACTAAAAATAAAAACAATAAGAAACACCCCCCCAAAAAAGAAAAAAACCAAAGCTGGAAAACAAAAAAAAAAGGGAAAAATAATTTAAAAAGATGACCATTTAATGCTTTGAGCTCATGAACCATCCGGCCCTTTTTGATCGTTGTTCTGGCTCCTACACCAAAATAAAAAAGGTCGAAAGGGGTCGATTATGGGGTCGATCGGGGAAGTACGGTTGAAAATTCTCCCCAAGGGTATAAGTTGGTAGAAGGGGGTAAGAAAGGGTAACTAGGGTCGAAAAATGTTCCTCAGACAGGCGAATTTTCCTAAAAAGGTAAAATATTGAACCCAAATCAACCAAAGAACCCCTTGGGGGTAGATAATGGGAAATCCTCTAACATGACAAAAATCTTCCCGTGGGGGTATTTTCACGACCTTAAGTGGAGATATTCGACCGAGAATCGGAAAAATACACGCCCTCGAAACCCTAAATAAAAAGCCCCATGGAAAGTTAAAAACCTGCCAAATAGAGTTCGAAATTTGAACCTCAAAGGTAATAAATGAATTCAAATAGAGTAATTTTAAAAACCAGTAGAGGAAAAAATTATCCCCAAAGGGGGTAGAATAATATACCTTTAAGAGTCGAAAATATATTTGCGGGCGAACTAATACGACCTCTGAGGGTGAAAAAACTCAGCCGTCTCTGGTCAAAAATATATACCTCATAGGTGATTATAACTAATGCGGGCATAATAATCACATTTTGAGGTGTATCGTTGTCTCTAGGGGGAAGAAAATATACCTCTAAAGTCGATAAATACACTTGCGGGTCGACAAATACGACCTCTGAGAGGGAAAACAAAAACCGTCTCGGGTCGAAATATACCTATGGTTTGTTACTAACTAACTGCGGGCATAATAATCACATTTTGAGGTGATTTTTGTTTTCTGGGGGGAAGAATAATATACCTTTAAGGGGTAGTAGGTACCCTTTGCGGGTCAAAACAAATACGCCCTCTGAGAGGTGAAAAATCAACCGTCTCTGGTCAAAATAAAAAAAACCTCATAGGTTGTTTAAAATAACTGCGAGCATAATAATCACTTTGAGGTGTTTCTTTCGTTCCTAGGGGAAGAAAAAATACCTCTAAGAGTCGATAAATATCCTTTGCGGGTCGAAAAAAATACGCCCTCGAGGGGTGAAAAACTCAACCGTCTTGGTCAAAAAATATATCCCTCATGGGTTTGTTTACTAACAAACTGCGGGCATAATAACAATCTTGAGGTGTTCTGTTCGTTTTCTGGGAAGAATAATATATTTTTAAGGGTAGTTAGGTATCCTTTGCGGGTCGAACAATACGCCCCTTGAGAGGTGAAAACTAACCGCTCGGGTCGAAATAATCCCTCATAGGTTGTTATACAAAAATAACTGGGGGGCAAAATAATCACATTTTGAGGTGTATCTGTTCGACCCCTGGGGGAAGAAAAAATTCCCTTTTAAGGTAGATAGATACCACTCTGAGGGTCGAACTAATAACACCTCTGAGAGGGGAAAAACCCAAACCCGTCTTGGTCGAAATAATACCTCATAGGTGATTACTAACTAACGGGGTTTTAATAATCACATTTGAGGTGTATTGTTGTCTCCAGGGTAAGAATAATATATTTTAAAGGGGTAGATAGATACCATTTTGCGGGTCGAACAAATAAGTAATAAACCTCTGAGAGGTAAAAAATCAACCGTCTCTGGTCGAAATAAAACCTCATAGGTTGATTAAACTAACTGCGGGAAATATAATCACATTTTGAGGGAAATCTGTTCGTTCTAGGGAAAATAAATACCTTTAAGGGTATTTTGAAAACCCTTTGCGGGTCAAACCCAAAAACACCTCTGGAGGGAAAACTCAACCGTTTTGGGTCGAAATAAACTCATAGGTTGATTACTAACTAATGCGGGCAAATAATACATTTTAGGGTATTGTTCGCCCAGGGGAAGAATAAATCCCTCAAGGGTAGATAGATACACTCGTGGTCGAACTAATAACACCTTGAGATGGGAAAATCAACCGTCTCTGGCGAAAATTTACCCAAAGGTTTGATTACTAAAAAACTGCAGGCATAAATAAAAAAAAAAAATAAATTGTTTTTAGAGCTATCCACCAGTTATATAACTGTTTTTCATGGAGGACTTTAAATCAAAGCGCCCAAAGCCAACCCTGTGGGCACTTGAGGGTATCACTACAGACGCGCTTCAGTTATATAGTGTCGGGGTGTATTGGTTTAATGACTGGGACAGGTATACCTTCTCCAGGGGTCCCGGGTTTGAGCCTCGCTAAAATTCCGAGATTTTAGCATTATGAAATTTATAGTAATTTTAAATTCACTGGCTTTTCAATGATGCCTTCTTTTTAAGGAACATTCATCATCACTGTTTTTAAATTTAAAAAAGTAAAAAATTGAAAGGGTTCCCTTAACCCCTACAGGAGCCGAAATTTCAACCCGAAGAAAAGTAGAAACGGACGGGTCGAAATTTTGCTTACATCGGGGAATAAAATCGACCCCTTTCAAGACGAAATAATCTTCTTGGAGGTCTATCGAGATTGGGGGGTTTAAACTACCCTACGGGTCATAATACTCTCTTAAAAGGCCTATTTAAAAAACCATAGGTGACAATAACCCCACTCTAGAGTCGCTTAATCTACCCTTCGGGTGATAATAATCGCTTAAAGGGCATTATTTTAGAACCAGGTGAAAATAACCCCCCTCTAGAGTGGGTTTTAAACTACCCTTTCGGGGGGCGACAATAATCTCTAAAAGGGGCTTATTTTTGAACTTATAGGGGACAATAACCCCCCCCTGAGTGGGCTTAAACACCCTAGGGTCGATCTTATCTCTTAAAGGGCCTTATCTTAGAAATATAGGGGACAAAAACCCCACTCTAGATGGGCTTAATTACCCTTACGAGTAATCATAATCTTTAAAGGGCCCCATTTTAGAAAAATATAGGTAACAAAAACCCCACTCTAGAGTGGGGTTTAAACTACCCCCACGAGTTTATTTATTCGCCTTAGCGGGCGATTATTATACCCTGTTTTCGAGGGGGGGGGGAATGGTCGACCCTCTAAAAAAAAAGGGGTCGAAAAAGGTGAATCCCCCTAGGGGTTTGAATTTTTTTACCTTTTCGATTGTGATGAGTCCTTTTCTCCATTCGACGACATATATATTTCTTTTTGTACCTATAACTATATTAGGATATTATAGTCATTGATTGATGGTTGATTGAAACCATGTCAGAACTTAAAACTTCTGCTTGGAATCGAGATTTGATTTTTGAACGTTTGTAGGACTACAAGAACTACAAAAGAAAGAAACAAAAAAAAAAAAAAACAAAAAAAAAAAAACGATTTTTAAGACGATCCACTCAAACGAATCTGAGGTTTACCAAAAAACAGCTAAGCAAATCTGGGAATATTTAATTAGTAATAAAAAAATAAAATTATTTGTTCAGTTGTCGTACCCCCATCTCGGCATTCACGCCTGTGGCCTTCTTATCAGAAGGACGGGCCCTTGACGCTGCCCATGGCCCAGAGTGCGAGCTGGGTCAATACACTCCAAGGGGGGCAGCACTAACCGAACAAGGGGGACATCCACGAAATCATCCTGATACACAGACACCCCCGGAATTTTTAAAGAATTTCCCGGAGACTACGACAGGGCCCTGATCAAGGTTTGACATATCTCGTTATGTCTTTTTGCGAGTCCACAGTTGAGTGGTAAATTTTTTGGTAACTTTTTTTGGAAACGATTTCCCCTTTTACACCCATAATTTTTATATGGGAAATTTCAGACAAAATGTAACAGATACTTTTAATCAGAGAAACTTTTAAAAAATACACCAAAAGAAAAACCTTTTCGGATGTTTTTGATAATAACCCCTTAACTATCCCATCCCCTTTTTTCGCAGTTATTCATCCCGTTTCACCGCCCCCCAGCAAGGATTAGTGGTTTGAAAACTGATTGTGGAAGGGGGGGGTTCTGTAAAATTTGCCTAGTTTTGTTTTTTTTCCCCAATTTTTTTAAGTCTCCGCACTGGTTCATCATTTCGAGCGGTTTAACCAAAAACCTGTATTGTACAACAACGGGCCCCGAAAACCGGGAACAATCCAATTATATATATATTATCCCAAATCCTTTTTTCTGCTTAAAATAGAGTGCATTTTTTTTTTTTTTGAATTTAAAGACAGAAATGTTTCAATTTTTGGTAACAATTTTTTTAAATAAAACCAGCAATGTTGGAAAAAAAAATATCTATAGAAATAAAAAGAATGAATTGAATTGAAAAATTGTTTCCCCAAAAGTGAAAACAATTTCTGCTTTAATTTATAAAAAAAAAAAAAAAGCACTTAGGTTGAAAGGGAGAAAAAAGGAGTAGGGAAAAATATTATTATATATATAATATGGATTGTTTCAGGTGAATTTTTTACTTTTTTTATATTTATATAAAAAAAGTATAAAATTTTAAATAGGAAATATACAGGATCATGGACAGAAAATAACAAAATTTTGACAAATTAATTACCAAGAAAATTTTTATTGCTGTTACTGGCTTATGTAAAAAAAAGTTAAAAAAATTTAGAAAGGGTGTATTTTTTAAATCAATCTAGTAATTTTTGGGAATTTTTGGGGTAAAATTGTAGTTTTTTTTTTTGAAATTCCATTTTTTTTTTTTCAAAAGTTTTTGAGTTACAAAAAATTATGTAAAAAATTTTAAGCTATTTGCTTTGCTCTAAATCATAGAAGATAAGATTTTTTACAGAACCCTGCCCTTAACTGGTGAAAAGAGTTAGCAGCAACCAAAAGATTATACGTTATTGCCATTTGGCATTGCGAAAAAAACGGGTTTGCTAACACGGTTTTTTTGTGTTGAAATATTTAAAACTATGTTGCAACAGGTGAAAGTCCCCTTAACCCCGGGTCCTTTGTATCCTGCCATCCCTCTTTCCGAAGCAGATGCGTCTGTTGCGGATGGAGCAACAGAACGGGGGGTGGCTGGGGGCCTTAGCGGTAAGGCATTAGTCTAGTAATGCTAGTTCCCCATCAGCGTCAACTTTGCCGTCAAAGCTAACTGGAAAGTTGAGACGTGTCGGAAAATAAAAATTACGGTTGACGCATTCCAGCAATCGTAACTTCAGTGTTATAACACTTTTAAACTTCTGGATTTGCTTCGGCGTTCAGCAACTTGACTTGACGCTGTCGTCTTTTGGGTGATTGTTTTAGACTGCATAATATTTCAACGTTCAATTTAAACTAAGGAAACGCCAACAGTCGTTTTAAAAACGAGTGAGTGAGCCAAGTGTTGAGTACCGGGAAACACCCCTTTCTTCCCATATACCTAAGGCTGGATCTAGCCCAGTAGGGGGAAATGATCCCGGGGTTTACTATACACATGGCTCACTCACTCGTTTAACAACGACTTTGGCGTTTCCCTAGTTAGTAGAAATGAGAGGGGTTTGAGATTAGTTGTAGTAAGGGCGCGTCAACACTGTAAGGTCTAATGCGCCACTCTAGCCTAATAGACAGAGTGTGGAGGAAATGCCCATACTAACTAGATTCAGCCGTAGGTTTTTGGGGAGAAAAGAAATGTTCCCGGGTACTCAACACATGGATTGCTCAATCGTCTAACAACGACTTTGGCGTTTCCCTAGTTATTCCCCATTTAACACCCCTTAAAAATAATATGTGGGTGTAAAAATATAAAAAAGTTCTAACCAATGGGCATCGAACCCCGATCCTCCGTGCGGTATGCTAAATGCTTACCACTTTTCCATGCCAGCCACGCAGACCTCGTCCCGCTAGCTGCTTCTCAACAAATGATATCGATATTTTAAAAAATCACATTGTTATTTAGTGTAGGATTAAATCGCAATAGATCTAGCTGATTTTGTTTACAGTTCTCAGTAAACTCGTACCGGATGTCTCTTTAAAATTTCAGCGAAATCTGTTCAGCGGTTCGGCTGATTTTCGACAGACAGACAGACAGACAGACAGACAGACAGACAGACAGAATCACAGAATGTGAGCCGTTTGAGTTGAATGGAGACACTCGGTTGCTCCGCTTCCTCGTTTAACTAGTGACAACGCCAAAGTCGTTGTTAAACGAGTGAGTGAGCCATGTGTATAGTACCCGGTATCATTCCCCATACTGGGCTTGATTCAGCCTTAGATATTGGAAGGAAATGGGATGTTCCCGGGTACTCAACACTTGGCTCACTCACTAGTTTAATAACGACTTTGGCGTTTCCCTAGTTATTTAAATTGAACATTCAAAATGCGAATCGGGTTCGAAACGTATAAAAATGAAACATTAACAAATTTCCAAGATAAAACAAAATCACCTAATTTTTATTTCCCATTTAACACCCCTCAAAAATAATATGTGGGTGTAAAATATAAAAAAAGTTCAAACTAACGGGTGTCGAACCCCAACACTCCGTGCGGTAGCCTAAATGCTTACCACTAGGCCATGCCTGCCACGTAGATTTCGTCCCGCAAGCTGCTACTAAACAAATGCTATAGATATTATAAAATCACATTTTTATTTTTTGTAGGATTAAATCGCGATGCATCTAGCTGATTTTGTTAACAGTCCTCAGTAAACTCGTACCGGATGTCTGTTTAAAATTTCAGCGCTATCTGTTTAGCGGTTCGGCTGATTTTCGACGTACAGACAGACAGACAGACAGACAGACAGACAGACACACAGAATCACAGAATGAGAGCCGTTTGAGTTGAATGGAGACACTCAGTCGCTCCGCTCCCTCATTTAACTAGGGAAACGCCAAAGTCGTTGTTAAACGAGTGAGTGAGTGAGCCAAGTGTTGAGTACCCGGGAACATCCCCTTTCCTCCCCTATACCTAAGGATCTAGCCCATGAGGAATGATACCGGGTACTCAACACATGGCTCACTCACTCGTTTAACGACTTTTGACGTTTCCCTAGTTTAAATTGAACATTCAAAATGCGAATCATGTTCAAAACGTATTAGCGTGAAACATTAACAAATTTCCAAGATAAAACAAAATCACCTAAGTTTTATTTCCCATTTAACACCCCTCAAAAATAATATGTGAGTTTAAAATATAAAAAAGTTCGAGCTAACGGGAATCGAACCTCAACCCTCCGTGTGGTAGGCTAAATGCTTACCAATAGGCCATGCACGCCACGTAGAAGTGGTCCCGATAGCTGCTACTAAACAAATGCTATCGATATTTTAAAAATCACATTTTTATTTATTGTAGGATTAAATCGCAATGGATCTACTTGATTTTGTTAGCAGTTCTCAATAATTTCGTACCGGATGTCTGTTTAAAATTTCAGCCCAATCTGTTCAGCGGTTCGGCTGATTTTCGACGTACAGACAGACAGACAGACAGATAGACAGACAGAATCACAGAATAAGATTGAGAGCCGTTTGAGTTAAATGGAGACACTCGGTCGCTCCGCTCCCTCGTTTAATTATAACCAAAGCAATTATGAACAGCCAAAGAGAAATAGCTAAATCATAAATAAGAACTTATGAAGATAAATTAACATTACACAAACGCAAAGACAATGAACCACAGATAATACTAAAAATAAATTTTTCTTTGCTCTTTGATTCATTATCAATGCTTTAATTCCACTTTAAAATTGTACGATCGGTATAGCTCAGTAAACTGGGCTTCATTGAATTCCAAAAGGTTACGCCTCTATACAAAAATGACTCTAAATGATTCGGAATTAATTTATAGGAATTTGCAATTTGCACATACAGAATAGATAGATTTCTAAAGTCTCGAATGTTTAATCCTCGTCTCACTGCAACCACTTGCCATCACACTTGTTTCCGATGTTCTGAGCTGAATATGCCTTGCCAAAAATATAAAAATTATTCTTATAGGTTCTTTTTAATATAGCATTTTCATTAGTAACATAACGTTACATTTTATAATCTGAGAAAATTGAGCATTTAATAGGACATTCTTTGCTTTTGATCAGACCCCTTAGTAAGGGATGTCATAAAGGTAAAACTTAATTTATACTTTTTTATAGTTTTGCAACTTAAAATTTTGGAATAGAATGCTTAACTTATTTTTAATAAAGACGAAAAACCATAATTTGAAAATAATTCAATTGAATTGTTGTTCAAAACATCCCAGAAGGGCCCTTATAATATTTCTGCGGCACTCAGTGATTAAAATCCGCCCTTTCGGAATATTATTGATGATTATATTGATATAAATATTATTTACAGTCAGTAAATGCGGATGATGGAGTGGCTGAAAGAGAAACTCAATAAATAAAAACTTACTTTGACTAAGATTCAATGTATGATGTTGACATCATCAGGTAGTGTACTTGACAAAGTAATGGAGCATAATAATAATGAAGAAGTGTTTTTACATATAAATAATGTTAATCTATAAATAAGTGAATGTTAATATACTGGAGTTTTTATTAATCGTCTATATTGGGCGTACCGCTCAACTCAATAATAAATTTAAAAATCTTTTGTCAATGTCAAATGATCATAAATGATAAACTATGTATGTGTTTTTTATAAACTTTTATTTAGGAAAATTTCCATTGTACCAAAAGATTCACCTTAATGCCTTGCCTTTGTCTTTATAAGACGATGTTCGAGGTTCACCCCTGTGATTAAATACATGATTACTGATTAGGTATTGGCCCAAAAATTTCATATAAAGTTGACATTTTGGCAAAATTGTAAAGGCACACTTTGTTCTTATTTTTTCGTGCGCTAATACACCCAGAGCAAACCCAAGACATTTTCACTAAAGATGGTTACCAGTTTGCCTATCGATGGTTTATTGTTGCTTTGTGGTTTATTGGCTTCATTGTTGTATTGAATCGGTTAACCTTAAAGGGTTTTTAACCGCTAAACTAAAAAAATATATTTCATTCAGGCTAACTAGTAATGAATTTAGCAATTAACAGAAAAAATTTCGGGGCCACCATGACCTCCAAAAAAAATTGTCAAACATGACATTTTTCGAGCTAGGTCCCATCGGCAAAAATCTCCCATACGAAATAACATGGGGGCGATCTTTATGCCCCGTGACCTTGGATGGTTTTGGTCCAAAACATATTAGCCGTTATTGGCGTACTCTACAGCCTTTTCTGTAAAACCTCTATATTTTGTTTTGTAAAATGGGCAAGTGGTTCGGTCAAAATATGCTGATTACCAAGATGGGGTGTGATTTTGGAATGCATATTTTTGCGTGTTTGAGGGTATATTTGGGCACAGTTTCAAGACACGATGTAAAAAAATGGGCATTTTAGATTTGTATATGCTCTAGTATCTATGTGGACCAAAAAAGAAGCAGGTTAAAGACGATTTATGAAATTTCCTAAAACGCCAATTTTCGCAAATTTCTTCATCAAAAAAGTTGAAAAATTCGTGTAAAATCACAGTTATAAGATATAATTTTTAAAAACTGTCATTTTAGTGTAGTATTGTGCTATAGATCATGTGGTAAAAAATAATTTTTTGACTTAATTGCCCTTTAAGTTTAAGTAATTCACTACTAAATATAATTTATAACTTTTATTCACATGGTATTAATCCTGGTGATTTAGCAATCACAAAACAAAATAAGCAATTATTGTTGTTGCTTTCACAATGTCATATGACGTACGACATTTTTCTAAAAATAAATATATATATTTATATATATATTATTTGCGACAAACATTTTTTAAGTACTGAAAAGCTTATGATCACAGCCAGTAACAGTTCCAATTTTATTCTAAATAATATAATATGTAATATGTATGCCTTTGTAATTGATCGCGCCCTACAGTAAACGGCAGGAAGCCATTAACAGAGAAAAATCACAACCCAAGGATGTATGAAATTATTGTAATACGTAATAAACTAGGAAAACGCTCAGTTGGACGCGTTGTTGAGCGAGCACCGGTACGTGCAACATGACCCGAGTACGACATTCCCAAAGCCCACCACACAGTGTAGGCCTAACTGGATATTGACATTGTACACTCTATACTATTCCAACATCTTTGCATTGTACTAATTCACGTCATGCCTTCTAAAGTGTATCTTTGTATCTTCACTGCCTCCTTAATTTTTTAGCATCATTTTTCGAATTATGATTACCAATAAGTCTTTAACGTCTTGACCAATTTAGCTGAAAATTTGAAAAATAGGAGAGAATGGTGTACTTATTGACCCTGCAAAATTTCATAACGATCGGAACATTTTTTATTTTTTATTTTTTATTTATTTTTATTTTTTATAACCAACGATCGGATTTTGTTCAAAAACTATACAGCAACCTGCCTAGGTGGTATGTACATGTGTGCAAAATTTCAGGTCGATCAGAGAAACGGTGCGACCTGTATCGAAGCAGTAACAGAAAAGAAAAAAAAAGACATTCGAGCCATAAGAGTCAAGTGGAGACGGTCGCTACGCTCGCTCAATTAACTTATATTTTATTTGGATAATCGTATCAGTAAGCATCACATTTTTTTTAAATAAAGTGTTCCTGCAAAAGTAGTAATATTTTACCGCACTGATATTTTTAGGGTGTTCAGTTTTTTGTTTCATTCGTATTTTGATCACATTAATTTGAGAAAAATAAAGTTTCATTGCTCTGCTTTCTTTGGTAACAACAAGCGTCCGTAAGTCTTTTGACACATTAGAACATGCAGTGGAAGTGCAGTGTGGCTCGTTGGTCTTGTGGTTAGCGTATCTGCTTCCAATGCAGAAGGTCCACAGTTCGATTCCCGCGAAAGTCAGAAGTTTTTTGATGACTTCTGATTTGGACTTAAGTCCATCAGTTCTTGCCTTAGGAGTTTGTAAACGGTGACTTTGGAGCCATCCCAGCAACGAAGCAAATAATAATAAATTCAGAGTTGTTCTGAATCGGCCTTGTTGATTCTGCGTTGATCCGCGGGTGTTTGCACTGTCCATACCACTGATTGCTATATTTCCTATTAAAAATATCGATCTTTGGTTGGTTATCGCTCACTCGTAGATTGCGTCAGAGCCTTCATGGTTGGCTTGGTCGCTTTGATTTACTGTCTACCACTGAAAATTAGTTATATATATAACTGAGTGGGTAGTCTCTAAATACAATTTATGTATTTATTTATTTAAGAGGTCGCGCCAGCGACCTGTATTTGTATATGCAGATTTTTTTTTGTTAACTAAATAATTGTTACTTATTCTTTGTATCTAGTATATGTAGGAGTTGTTTGTCAACAGGGTGATGATACGATTTATCCCGAGGATCTTCATGCTGTGAACCTAACAATAGTGAACCAAACTGTCTGTACAAACATCTGGAAACCTATTTTTCAAAGAACCGTTACTTCTCGAATGATATGTGCTGGTGGGTCTGGAGGAACTGGAGGAACTGGAGGAATTGGAGGAATTGGAGGAATTGGAGGAATTGGAGGAACTGGAGGAATTGGAGGAACTGGAGGAACTGGCGTCTGCAAAGTAAGCTCGATATCAACATTGTCATCACATTTCTTTAGTCACTCACACCTTTTAAGTAGGCCTATTTTAGATAGCACATAAGTAAAATGTAAGCTTTGCAGATATCGTATCTATCATATCGTATTTAAGTGCACAGCCATCGTCTCTAATAAACAATAGGATCCTTTGTACAAAACGGGAATAATATGTTTAACAGTTTTAGTTTATTTCGCTTAAAGGGGTATTCAGTATTCACCCGCTATAACTCAAAAAATATATTTCATTCAATCTTACTAGTTATGAATTTAGAAATTAACAGAAAAATTATTGGGACCGCCACGACCCCTCAAAAAAATGTCAAACTTGGTATTTTTTTTAGCAAGGTCCCATCGGCAAGAATCTCCCATAAGAAATAACATGGGGACGATCTTTATGCCCCGCGACCTGTGAGGATTTTGATCAAAAAAAAATATTGGCCAATTATTGACGTACTCGACAGCCTTTTCTGAAAATCCTCTTTATTCAATTTTGTAATTTGGGCAAGTGGTTCGGTCAAAATATGCCGATTACCAAGAAAGGGTGTGATTTTGGAATGCTTATTTTTGAGTGTTTGAGTGTGTAATAACTAGGAAAACGCTTAAGTCCCGCCGCGTTGTTGGATGAGCGTATATGGTGCATTGAGATGCCATGTGTTACGCGGATTTTCTGTTGTTCTGTGAAAAAATCATTACTTAATCGAAGATTTTTTTTAATTAAATTAAATTAAATAAAAAATTAACTTAATTTTTATAATTAAATAAAATAAAATAAAAAATTAACTTAATTTTTTTAATTAATCGTAATTTTTTAAAAAGAAATAATTATTTATTGCGCTCAAATTTAACACGAATATATTAATTCACGAAATTAAGGTTCTGTGAAAAAATCATTACAATAAGATAAAGCATGTAGGTGTTATAAGTCAAAGAATTGTTTTAGAAAAGAAAAAACCCGTAAAATTTTGATTTTCATGAGAAATAATTTTTCGATTACGCTCAAATTTCACACAAATATCTTAATTCATAAAATTAAGGTTCTGTAAAAAAATCATTACAATCGGATAAAGCATGTAGGTGTTATAAGTCGAAGAAATTTTTTAAAAATCGAAAAAAATCGTAAAATTGCGTTTTTTATGAGAAAAAATTTTCCGATTGCGCTCAAAAACGTGGCAGTTCTAAGTTCAGAGATTTCGAAGGTCTCTATAAAATTTCATCGCAATCGGAGTATCGGTTTAGCCGGAATCGTGTTAACAAACACACAAAAATACAGAAAGAAAGAAAAAAAAAAAAAAAAAACATTCCGGATTTTTTTCTCCAGTGTAGTGAAATGGAATCTTCGCTTCGCTCGCTACGCTCGCTACGCTCATCCAATAATAATTCTTTATTTCATTTTGATCGTGTACATGGTACAGATATGCACTGCTCGAAGAGAGTGTGAAATAGTAGATATTCTAATACACAGATATATTTTATATACTTAGGTATCTATTCTAGGTAGAGCATACTTAAAATACTTATAATCATTATAATTCAGTCTAGAACAAAAGTTAATAACATAAAAGGGTAAGTTTAAGTTGACAAAACATTAATACTGACAATCATATTAACATACCCAAGGCATAGTGCAGGGTGCTGACATAATAAAAGACTGTTTATTAGTTTAGTTTTGTCGGTCATTCTGATTTACAAAATTCATCAATAGAATAAAAACACTTGTCAAGCAGAAATGATTTTACTCTAGCCTTAAAAATTATGTGCTGCTTGTATTTATGAGTTTGATGTCTGCTGGTAATTTGTTATAGAGGGCTGAGCATAGAGCCAATGGTCCTTTGGTAAACTTGGATGTGCTGAAAGAGTCCATATGAATGTTGATTTGCGAGCGTGTGCCATGGTGATGAATTTGTAATTGCGGGGAAACCATCAGGATTATTGTGAACAAGATTACACAGATTTGAATAAGGATACATGGAAGAGTCAGTATTTTTAGATTTCTAAATAATTCTTTACGGATTTTCTCCTATTGGCTCCAACATGATTCTGATGGCTCGCTTTGAATGCGAAAGACACGGATTGCTTGCGATGAGGCGCCCCAGAACATTAGTCCGTATGCTATATGCGAGTGGATATGAGCGTATATACCGCTAGCAAAGTTTGCGAATTTACAATTGTTTCAGCTTTCTAAGCATGAAGCAACGACTTCTCAATTTAGACGAAACTATTTCAATCTGGGGAGACCAATGCCAGAGTTGCTGTGATGGCTAGACCTAAGAATTCAACTAACTCGGAGCAAGCAATGCTTTTTGAGTTAGACGTATTAGAGGGCTTGAGTTTACTGGAGAGTGTGGAGAATGAAATTTTAAGACAAATGATTTGGAGGTTTTGAAGAGCTAAAAGATTTGTAGTACAGTAGTTGGACTGTTATCTACCTCCTTATTGGCCATTTTGATAAGATTGTTAACTAAGGGGGAGGTGCTGTAAAGAGCTGGCTGGAATCGTCCACATACTGTGTTAACGAGCCGAAATCAAAGATTACCGGCATGCCACTTACATAGAGAAGAAAAAAACGCTGGACCCAGAATAGTGCCCTGCGGGACACCGCTAAGAAGGTATCGTGGAAGGGACTTGACATGGCATGAGTGTTGTTGACAATATCCTTAACTTCTACTACTTGTACTCTGTTAGACAGATAGGATTTTACCCAGTCATAAGCTATGCCTCTAATGCCAACTGAGTGGAGTCTACCGAGTAGGATATTATGATCAATGGTGTCAAAAGCTTTGCTTAAGTCGTAAAACACGCCTATCGCAGAGTCACCGCGATCTAGGCTGAATAAACATTTGAAAGAAATTCGAAACATTGCAGTGATAGTGGATTTGGCTTTTTGATAGCCATGTTGATTTGCAGGGAGAATCTTGTGCTTATCAATAAATGACATTAATCTGTTGTGAAATGTTCTTTCAAAAATTTTTTGCAAACGTAGAAATTAATGAGATTGGTCTGTAGCTATTTGGGTCACTTTTCTTTCCCTTCTGTTTATAGAGAGGGATCACTCTGGCTTGTTTTAACTTATCGGGAAAGATACCAGATGTGAAGGATGTGTTGATGATGAGTGAGAGAGGGGTGTGCAATTAAGCGATAACATTTGGTTATAATGAAAGTGGGGACACCGTCTATCCAGCTGATCTTTTGTTTCCAAGATTTTTTATGATGCCTGCAATCTCATTAGGAGAAGTTGGATGAAGAAATATTGATTGTTGCACTTGAGGAGGCCTATAAGAAGTTGATAGTGGGGAGTTGTGAGGTTTATGTTGAGGACGGCTCATTAACCCGGCTTCAATAAAATAATTATTTAGATAGTTTGCAACTAATGATGCATTAGATGTTAAGGATCCGTTAATATTGAGGGCAAGGTTGTCCTGAAGAGGCTTAGCCTTAGTTTGATTTTGTATAATGCTCCAAGCAGCTTTGGATTTATTTTGAGCTTTGTCTACAGTGGCGTCATTGTAAAGACGCTTGGGCATTTCTAAGCTCTTTCGCATGTCCTCTTTTCAAGATGTTATAATAGGTATGCAAGTCTGCATCGTTAGGGGCCTGTTTACACCTCTGTGTATCCATCGAAGATGCTGACCTTATTTTTAATTCTCGTGTGCACCAAGGGTTAGTCTTGGGGTTTGATAATTTTTGTCGAGTTAATGGGAATGCCGAGTCAAAGTGAGATAGAAAAGTTGATTCAAACTTAGTAAATAGCTTATTTGTATATTTGTGTTGTATATGTATTGGAATGAGGTCAAGCCATTCTTCTGCATGCAATAGATTGAGGAATTTAGTTATGTTTACATCACTGAATCTACGTTTTAGAGCAAATGCTGGCTTGGTATGTTTAATTCTTTACTCACAAACTTAAGACTGATTGCACAGTGATCGGACATGTGGGGTTTAAGACATGAGTAGAGAATGTAGAGGGATCTAGAGAAGTAAAAATGTTGTCGATCCCGGTTTGACTTGTGCCTTGAATACGAGTGGGAGTTGTGATGGAAGCCTTTGTGTTATAAGACTCAAGAAGATCAATCAGGAGTCCTCTAGAATTACAGGCTGAGAGAATGTCAATATTAAAGTCACCACATATGGCTAAGGATGCTTTAGGATGTTTCTTAGTTACTGCAATTAACATTTCTTCAAGTTTGTTAATAAACGTAGCAATACTGCTTTGAGGGGACCGATAAATTGAATTGTTACCAACTGAAATTTAGGAAGTTGCCAACAGCATCCAGAGCATTCAATTCCTTCTCAGAGCATATTGCACAAATCTCGTGGATGGGTTGGACCTTAAGATGTTGTTTTGCTAAGATTGCTACACCCCCTCCTAGGCTTAATGATCTACAGAAAACACTGACATTAGAGTAACCCTCAATATAGAAGCTCCATAATCCTCCGGCTTGAGCCAGGTTTCCGAGAGACAAACTAAATTAGGAGAAGTGACGGATAAAAATTCTTCAAGCTCCTCGATTTGTTCCGGATGGACCGTATGTTTAGAGAAATGATTGACGCTGCAACATCAAGGCATGAGCTATTGTGGGTCTGGAATGTGTGGCACTGTTTGAATTAGGAAGTGTAGGCCTAGGGTGTCTTGGTGAGTCAACTGTGTGGACAGTTTCAAGGTACAATGCATAAAGGACCATTTTAGATGGTAAGATGCTCTAGTATCTATATGGAACAAAAAAGAAGCAGGTTAAAGCCAATTTAAGAAATTTCCCAAAACACCAATTTTTTTAAATTTCTTGATCAAAAAATTGAAAAAATCGTGTAAAATCACAGTTACAAGATATAATTTTTAAACGGTCATTTAAGTGTAGTATTATGCTATAGAATAAGTGGTAAAAAAATATTTTTGGGGGTAATAGCCCCTTTAAGGACGCGTTAACCGTTATGCCATAATTCGCCTCTCGCATCTGACAGATACAACCACAGGCAAGGCAAGGAAAGTAGTGTGGAGTTTCTCAAGTCGTTGTCGGCGTTGGCAATTCAAGTGTGTTGCTATCTAAAATAACCATGACGTTTGAACGGAATACCTACAAATACACAAGCTTGTAAATATGCATTACCTCCTGAGAATGTAGATGCCTATTCAAATAATTTCACCAATAAAAAACTTTATTATTACAGAAAACATTGTTGTTGGATGAGCGTAGCGAGCGAAGCGAGCGAAGCGAAGATTCCATTTCATTACACTGGAGAAAAAAATCCGGAATGTTTTTTTTTTCTTTTTTTTTGTATTTTTGTGTCTGTGAACACGATTCCGGCTAAACCAATACTCCAATTGCGATGAAATTTTATGGAGGTCTATGAAATCTCTGAACAAAGAACGGCACGGGGGGGAAAAATTGATCGAAAATTATTTCTCATGAAAATCGCAATTTACGATTTTTTTCGATTTTTAAAAAATCGACTTATAACGCCTACATGCTTCATTCGATTGTGATGATTTTTTTACAGAACCTTGACTTTATGAATTGAATTATTCGTGTGAAATTTGAGCGCAATCGTAAAACTATTTCTTAAGAAAATCGCAATTTACGATTTTTTAAATTTTTAAAACATTCTTCGACTTATAACACCTACATGCTTTATTCCATTGTAATGATTTTTTCACAGAACTTTAATTTTATGAATTAATATATTCGTGTGAAATTTGAGCGTAATCGAAAAATTATCTATTAAAAAAATCGCAATTTTACGCTTTTTTCGTTTAAAAAAATTACGCTCATCCATCAACGCGGCGGGACTTAAATTCACAATCACCAATTTTGTGTCCATGGCGAATTTTTTGCTGAATATTATTTATCAGGAAATTTGACACGTCTTTCATACTTAGCCATTTTCCCATTCTTTTGACGTGTCCAAATCGTCCCATTATGTTCCTGACCATTTTTATGATCTTATTAAAAATTATGTTTTTAAATGTCAATCTTAAACCTCGAAATTTAGTAAATCGTTTTAATGTTATCAGTCTTTGTTTGTATACCTGTTCAGTTTTGCTGCAAACAAGATACATAATACCGTAACACCGAAGTGTGGTCCATCAATGTATACGTTTTGTTTTCCAGATGGACTCGGGCGGCCCATTGGTTTCCGGAGGTAAACAGATAGGTATTGTATCCTGGAGTTTCGGCTGTGCCAGGGGCGCCTTCCCTAATGTCTTCTCCAGGGTCGCTAACAAACCATTACGAGACTGGATCACGACCATCACCGGGATCTGAGCATCGTTAGGAAGATAATTTGTGCTTCGTTTGATAACATATATTGTTATTTGTTGTCATGAAAAAGCACAGCAGTTGGAAAAAAAATAACAAATATAATATCATTAAAATGGTGTAGTTTATTTAATAACTTAAAAAAAGTTGAGGTGCCCAAATTTACTCCTGGTACGTTATTTAATAAGTCATTTTGTATGTTGTATCCGTTGACTTATTTATACCTACACGTAAATCGCAAAGTAAGATTATGTTCTACTTCATGTTCTCCGATATCAAGTTTCAAATAATACTTGTGGTTGGATATATTTTGGACGGCTGGAGCGTGGAGTATAACAAAAAGAATTCACGCTAAGCATGTTTAGTTTGTGTTTGCTAGGTATGTAATACAGCCCCGACTTATAGTTATTTTAATATTCACCGTTTACATTTTCAATAAGTAGATTTCCCTTTTAGAAATATTTAGTTGCCAAATGGTTGCCAAGTGGTCACCAACAGATTACCAAGTCTTGTTTTTGATCGCCAAGTGGTTACCAACTGGTTACCATAGGTCGCCACCGAAATTTCAATTGAATATATGACAGCCAAGCGTTCACCAAAAGGCAGCCAACGAGTCACCAACTTTGCAATGCAGTATTTTGACACAAAAACGACCTGTTGGCGACCATTTGGCTTCTTTTATTTATTTTATTTATTTATTTAACGTCTATCCTATTCAGTTATAAAAACTGATTTACAAAGGAGGACAACTAAATAAATCTAATTACATAGATGCAGACACAACAATGAACTACATTTAAGTAAATATTTGAAATAGTAATATTACAACAATGCATTAAATAATCAACAAATTTGATAACAAATAAAAAGGATATTAAATGCAATTTATGAATGAAACGAATATATAAAAAAAAAGGGGGTGGGGAATGAAAAGAAAAGAAAAAAGAAAAGAAAAGAAAAAGGAAAGGAAAAAAAAGAAAGAAAGAAAGAAAAGAAAAAAGAAGAAGAAAAAAAAAAACATAAAAAAACGAAAACGAAAAGAAAAAAAACTGATTTATTAGACGATCCCACTCAAACGAATATGAGGTTTGCCAAAAATCAGGAACAGCAAATCAGGGAGTAATCAATCTTTCGCGGAAGAAACCACCGAACGCGAATCTTCATTCTTGTGTTCAACCATCATTCTTGTGTTCAAATCTTGATAACAATTTAGTGCAAAAGATCTTGACTCTAATATATAATTATATCAGATATATAATTATTTAAAATTGTTCAAGTCAAAAACTGATCACAGCAATGATACAGGACACCTAACTCAAGTTGCAAATTCCACCAGTGGGCGGCAACCAGACAATCTAGGCAGAAAAATATCAATTGAAAATACATTGAATACATCAAAATCAAAGCAATAATGAACAAACAAAGAGAACAGCAAAATCATAAATAAGAACATATGAAGATAAATTAACATTACATAAACACAGAGACAATGCCCCACAAATAAATAGTAAAAATCAATTCTTCTTTGTTCTTCGATTCATTATCATTGCTTCAATTTTACTTTTAAATTGTACTATTCCTAGCTCAGTAAATTGGCTTCTTATATCATAAGAAATTGAATTCCAAAAGGATACTCCTCTGTACAAGAATGACTTTCTTAATGATTCAGAAATTAATTTAGGAACTTTCAAAGAGTTCATTAGAATAGAATTTCTATCACGATCAACAAATTGAAAAATATTGGGTAAAATACCTGAATACATACCTTTCAATATTTTGTATGTATTTACCAGTACGCTATATTTCATTCTTTCCTCAATCGTGAAGCAATCAGATTGTAAATCTTGGCTCATAGGAATTGAATCAAACAGATGGTCAATTCTCTTCTGAAGTACAACATATTCGGTAGAAGGTCTTACTGCCCAAACCACTAAACAATAATCAATAATAGAGTGAATATAAGAATCTTTTGGCGATCACTTGGCGATCACTTGGTGTACTAGTTGGTGACCTGTTGGTGACTATACTTGGCAACCATTTGGCAACCAAATATTTCTACTAGAGTTGCTTTATTTTCCCGCGACTACGAGTTCCCGAAAAGTTACACGTATTGCAACTTAGCAAGCAAGCTAAGCACCCTAGTCCGTGAGATCTGCAAGCTTTGCTAGGCCATGCATGCGTGGAACTGACCGCCTTGCGTCGACGACAGTCTAGAGTCGAGTTTCTTACATGCAAGTTCAAAATGTAATCGTGATGTAATAGTGCTAGTTTTCTTTAAATCAATATTTCCTAAATTTAAGTTATAAATATGTTTTTAGTTTCAAATCATGATGATGATTGCCTTCAAGAAGAATAACCACCATCTCCCTTTTTGTTTATTTACTTATTTATCGTCTATCCAATTCAGTTTAAAAACTGATTTACAAAGGAGAACAACTAAATAAATCTAATTGCGTAGATCCAGACTCAACAATGAACTACAGTTCATATTTGAAATACTTATATTACATCAACAATGTATTAAAACACAATAATTTTGGTAACAAGCCCAAAAAGGATATTAAATGCAATTAATCAATGAACCAAATATAAAAAAGGGGGGAAACAGAAAAGAAAAAAGTAAGAAAAGAAAGAAAAAAAGTGAAAAAAATCATTAAAATAGAAGAAAAGAAAAGAAAAAAATTATTATTATAGACGATCCCACTCAAACGAATATAAGGTTTGTCAAAAATCATCATCATCATCATCATCATCATCATCACATCATCGCATAACTGAGAATGCTACCTTCGGAAGAACATTACACGAAGACAATTTAAGATAAAAATGCAAAAATTACAAATCTAAGATAGTCAACAAACACAACGCCCCTGTTAAATTTACTTGCCCGTCACTTGTTTGCCTCCACTATTCAATTTCATGTTAGGCTCTTCGTCAAAGCCTTTGTAGCAGGCCTTCTCTATGGGAGCCGGCCAGCTGTCGTCCAGAGCGTTGTTCTTACCTCTGAGCGTCCCGACGCCGGAGTAGCCCTCTAGAATTCCAAGTAGTCCACATTACTGCGTGGGCAATAGAATTAAATTCCGTCTCCGCGCAAGCCCCCATTTAATAAATATTCTCACCGCACACACAGGGCCTAAACACTAATTAGAAAGTAATATAGACCGTAATGGAAGTTCCAAATCACAAAATAATTACATTATTAGTCTAAATAGACATCGAATTTGTTGTCGTTATGAAAATTAGAATTAGCTCCTCTGTGGTTCGGCAATATTTTGCATGACGTTCCGGTGTGTGGCTACAAGCGGGGTGATTGGGGTCTCTCGGGCGGCTGGGCCACGTCGGAATCTATTTCAAAGAGGTTTTTAATGGGTCATTTTTATTTATGTGAGAGTTTGTGGCTGAGAGTAATGGGTGACTCTCTCTCTCTCCTCTCTCTGTGTTCTCTGTATCTCCGGCCATGCTCTCAGAAACATGCTCTGTTAATTAGTGGCGGTCCGTAAATCTCCATTGTTCTGTATATGACGCATCAGACGACCACCCCGTACCACTCTACCCCCCATCAGCATATACCCCTCCATTTCCCTCCCCCCTCTCCCCCCCTCTCACAACCACACGAAGTAAAATTCTAATATACTCATCACATTTCATCAGCCTGCTTTGTGTTATTTACATTTTAGACTCGTATGCCCTATCCATTCTCCCGAAAGCCAAGTTTTTTTTTTTTTTTAACTTTTAAGTAAAGTTTTATATCCCATAGAAACTTGGTTATGTAACCTTATTAAACAAAATTGAAAAAAAGAAATGGCCTCCTAGGAAGAGGAGAGGTCACGTAAACCCACGTATATCACACTCGTGGGGTGTGATTTTCATTTCTATCTACAACGTGAATGTTGTTTTAAAAAATACAGAGTTAATTAGTAGGTCACATTTATTCTTGTGGATAACTAGATTTTAAAATACGTATACATGACAACCACGTTTTATGTTAATGAATTAATTTTTTGGTTCTTTGTTGTTCAATGAATTTTATTGCATTCATACCTTAAACAAGAATAGAACATGTACGGAAGTACCAAAAAATGTGAAGCGAAGCTTCTTAATCAACAGATTGTCAGAAGAATACAAAACAATAATTCGCCTTGCGATGTCATTAACAAATATACATTCCTTGTTGTAGGTGGAGGTGCCGGGTCAAACTTTCTAAGAGGCTAGCCACTTCTCCCTGATCTCTATAAAAACATTGTATCATCGTTATTAAAGGGCAATGCCTGCACAAAACGCATGTGTATCGCACGTAGTGTTCGGTTTTTTCGTGAGACGTAACACACGAGCATACGGATGGACGGACGAACAAAAAGTGATGGAGCTTCGCTTCGCTCCCTATTAGTAATATGCTTTGTATATGAGTGTTCATTTATAGGATAGTATGTTTTAACGAGTGTTTAAGCTTCTGATATAAATTTCAGAGTGAAAATGTCATGTAAATTGTAAAGTACCTCCTTCTCTTGTCGGCGATCACTTGTGTTTTATTAGTCACATTGTGCCGGGTGTGTGCTGTCCACGTCGCTGGTTCTCCCGCTGTGACGGGTAGGATGCGTCCGGTGGGTGTGCGGTGACGCGGTGCCAGGCGACGCCCGCGACGACTAACGTGGCCGCACTTCGTTGTGTGGCTCTTCAACGAGCTCAATTGCGTTAGACATAAACGACCGTTTCCTCTCGCTTTTATTTCACGTACTTAATTTATTTTGCATGTACTAAACCATTTGGATGGTATTTCACCAACATCTTAGTTTTATTTGTCAATTCATTGCAGCAGCTATATAGAGGAGTTTGGATTGAACGTTAGTATTGACAAGAGTAAAACTCTACTAATGGAAAGGGTCAAGAAAGGAGCCAGCAGGATACTTAGAGAGAAGATAAAGGTTAGTGAAAATGAACTTTACAAGAAGTTGACGAGTTTGCATACCTATAGGAAGCATGATAACAAACAATTGGCAAAACTGGAAAGTGAAATCTCCAAAAGAGTAGCCAAGGTCGAAACCTTATATCATCAGGTAAGAAAGTTGTTGTGGAATAAAGATTTCCCAGCCAAGTCTAAACTGTTACTGTTCAAGGTGTACTATTTGCCAATTCTAACGTATGGTGCTGTGACTTGGACGTTGGGAGTGAGGGAATCGAATAAGATAAAAGCTGCAGAAATGAAATTCGTAAGAGGTGTAGCGGGTGTATCTAAGCTTTAAAAAATCAGGAGTAAAGAAATTAGGAAGAGAGTTGATGTTGACATGATTTTGTTCAAAATAGGAAGAGAAAGATTGAGATGGTATGGACATATGAGAAGAATGGAAATAAAGAGAATACCGAGAGCTGAATTTGAAAGTGGAAATATGAACAGAAGAAGACCTGGTAGACCAAGAGAGAAGTGGGAGGACCAAATAATAAATGATGTTGAAGAGAGAGATGAGTGTTGGAAAGAAGTAGAAGCAGAAAGACTATGGGAGGACAGAAGGAAATGGCGTGAGCTGGTGGTAAGAAGCAAGAAAGAAGAGGACTATATTGACGTAAAAGATGAAATGGATGACGAAGAAATTGAAGGAGAAGAGAACATAACAGGCCCGGCAAGTCGGTGTTAATAAACTCTGTGTGCCCTAGAAAATCTTGTGGTTAGTCACCCCCTGACCCGACTTATGTTGACGGCAGGTGTAAGTATTGCATTGCATCAGTCGCGAAACACTCCCATAGGTGTAATTGATTATATGGAAATCAATCCAGAAATTTAAAAAATCCATCTCAGCCGGGTATCGAACACGGGTCTCCCAATTCATCTTTTATTCCCTGTAGGGTGCTATACCGCTAAAGCTACCGAGACAGTTAACTTTATAACATCTGGATTGTTGGTGCATCATAGATCTAAACAGTACTGCAACGAATCTGCTGTCTTTGAACTGACAAACTATACATTATTAATTATAATGTCATAACTTAACGCAGGTATGAACTACGGTTTATTTCTCAATATCATTAATCGGGAATCCCTTCCGTAGGTTTAATTGAAAATCAATCCAGAATTTAAAAAATAAAAATTGAAGCACATCATTTTTGCATATGAGCACAAAGAATATAATATTGCAAATCGTATTATTAACCACATTTTAATTTGTTATTTGTAATTTGTTATGCTTTACATATACTGTCTGGTTACGTATTTGAAATGTATAATTTAAATTAAACAATAAAATGGGTATTACCATGTTCAGACAACACATTCTGTTTTAATTTATCATCGTCTCGAAGGACTGAAAAAATATTCAAAAATAAGAAAAAATATTAATTCGTTATAAAAGTCTACGTACTAAGTCACATAAAAGAATTTCAGTGAGTGTCTAATTTAAAATAGATTGAGCCAACCCTTTTGGCGCCGACGTCTTCGACGAGCGAACAATGGCCAATCATAAATCGGTGTCAAAAATAGGAAATATCGACAGAGTGGTTGGGTACGATTCCCCCGCGGGTGACGACAAAATCAACATGCTAACTAGAAACAGCTTGATTGGATGAGCGTAGCGAGCGAAGCGAAGATTCCATTTCACTACACTGGAGAAAAAAATCCGGAATGTTTTTTTTTTCTTTCTTTCTTTCTTTTTTTTGTATTTTTGTCTGTCTGTTAACACGATTCCGGCTAAACCGATACTCCGATTGCGATGAAATTTTATGGATGCCTTCGAAATCTCTGAACTAAGAACTGCCACCTTTTTGAGCGCAATCGAAAAATTATTTCTCATGAAAATCGCAATTTTACGATTTTTTTCGATTTTTAAAAATTTCTTCGACTTATAACTCCTACATGCTTTATCCGATTGAAATGATTTTTTCACAGAACCTTAATTTTATGAATTGATATATTCGTGTGAAATTTGAGCGTAATCAAATAATTATTTCTCATGAAAATTTCAATATTAAGATTTTTTCCTTTTCTTAAATTACAATTAATTTAAAAAAATTAAGTTAATTTTTTATTTAATTTGATTTAATTTTAAAAAAAAATTTCAACAAAGTTCTGATTTTTTCACAGAACAACAGAAAATCCGCATAACACATGGCAGCTCAATGCACCAATTACGCTCATCCAACAACGCGGCGGGACTTAAGCGTTTTCCTAGTACAATATATAGTATGATTTGCTGTTAGGACACATATCATATCATTCCATGCTAGAAGTTTTAAAAAAAACTTATGCTTGAAGCGGGAATCGAACAGAAGACATTATGCATTGGAAGCAAGGAATAGGTATTAGTCACAATTCACAACTATGAGGCATTAGATACCTTGGCGCAGTGAGATTACGGAATTATTAAACCATGTAAACATATGTTTTAGTGCCCCACTTCATGGAAGGCTGATGTCAGTCATATCCAACCAAATACAAAAATTTGTAAAAAAAAAAAAAAACGGCAGCCAAGCTCTCCTCCAAAAGTCTTCGGCTGTGAATGCTGTGAGATATAGAAGTTGAGCCAAGCTTTTTATTCTTTCTCCCTAGTTTCGCTTTGAAAATAAGTAAGATCATTTCGCCTGTTGACGAGCGCCAAGCCAACGATTTTTGTGGTAAAAAAGTAAAATTTTTAAACTCGAAATCATAAAAAAATTCTTGGCCATGAACCAAATTCAATGACCAAGCCATTTTTTTATGATTTCGAGTTTAAAAATTTTACTTTTTTACCACAAAAATCGTTGGTTTGGCGCTCGTCAACAGGCGAAATGATCTTACTTATTTTCAAAGCGAAACTAGGGAGAAAGAATAAAAAGCTTGGCTCAACTTCTATATCTCACAGCATTCACAGCCGAAGATTTTTGAAGGAGAGCTTGGCTGCAGTTTTTTTTTTTTTTACAAATTTTTGTATTTGGTTGGATATTACATCTTTTTGTTGTTCGTTCGCTATCAAGGTGTGAATGATGGACTCTCAATGATTAAATTTGTTAAGTGTTTTTTGACATTTTGGGCCCACGGTCCCCCCAAAGATACCCCTTGTGTTTTAAGCACTAGATATTTATAATGGTTAAGAGCATGTTTAATTTCAAGCTTGTACAAATTACTACGCCTGAGTAATTACGCGTTTTGATTTTGATTTTGATTTTCCCTGTCCCAATTGCCCGGTTTTGGTTATATGAGGTACATCTGAGTGTGGCCCAAGTTTCAAAGTTCTAAGATGAAACGTTTTTCTCAGTATAGCGTATTATTCATAAGAGTACGGAATTACTTACTTTTGATAATTTTGATTTTCTTCGGTACCCGTTACCCAATTTTGCTTTCCATATTCAAAAGTGATAAAGAATGAGAGGTATCAAAATGTATTCCACGTTTGAAACATCTCAGTTGTAGCGTTTTCTTTGAATGATTCATTTCTTAAAGTTCAGATATGTTTTTTGTCATTTTTGGGCCCATGGTTATCCCCAAATTTAGCCCCTTGTGTTTTGGACGCAAGATATTTATAATGGTTAATAGCATGTTTAATTTCAAGTTTGTACAAATTACCACGCCTTGGTAATTACGCGTTTTGATTATCATCCAAATTTTGATTTTCTCCTGTCCCTGTTACCCGATTTTGGTTTTGAAAGCAAACGTCACTGCGTCTGAAGTACATCTAAGTGTGGTCCAAGTTTCATAGTTTTAAGATTTACCGTTTTCTCTGTAGGCTAAATTAATCTCCGCGGAGAACTCCTAGCCAGCCAGCCAGCCACCCACCCACCCAGCCACCAGCCAGCCGAAAGGAATTTGACGATGTTGAGAGCCTTTTTTAACACAGAACGAGTTGTCGGATCGGGTTGATTTTTTTTTTGGTATGTCATGGACCACATACCAGGTCATATACCGAGTTTCAAGATTGTAACTCTTTCGTGTGCAGATAGCTGAAAACCCCCCAACTCTCGTAGCTGTATATAGGGCTGGAGTTCGTGTCGCCTAAGCAGTCGCATGCGCTTGTCTGCCGGGCGACGACCGTCGCCCTAGATATTGGTTCAACCTATACTCTAAACCGGTACCTACATGAAATGATAGGTTGGTAGATTTTCGATTCCATTATGAAAGTATTTGAATTTAATCTTATCAGACTCCTTCCTTTACCTTAAACTTTTTCTCAAGTCAAACTCAATCTTTCTCTTGCATAACTCGTGTGAAGATAATCGAGAAGTTTTAGGAATAAAGTCTGAGATTTCTTCAAATTTTGAATGTTATAGATAAATGCTTTTCTGACTTTTGATGTAGGAGCAGAGCAGACGAAAATGATGTGAGACAAGAGAGTATCTTATGACAAAATCTTATGAAAATCTTGCGAATATACTTAAAAGCGAAATCTCTAGATTTGTTAAGAATTCAAGTGTGTACTAGTAATGTATCGAATAACTTGTGTTGTTGCATTTGTATTGCATATTCGTTACCACCGTTGGATAGTCATTTAGTTTGTCCAGGATTATTCGTAGGGCTACATTGCCAAAATTCACCCGTTTTGCGACTGTTTGACTTGCTTTTTGTTTACATTGCAATTTATATTTATTTTATTTGAGGTTGATCGAGCTTCCTTTGAACATATTCTTTTTATCCCTTGTGATGCTCAAAGATTGTTTTCTTAATAATAAAGTTTTATTTTTCCTTTGTAGAATTACGTTTAATATTATGTTACAATTTGTTGCATGTATTTGACACATTTGTTTTTCTGGTTACGTTGTGGAACTCTTAATTCCACTGCCTGGCAGTGCTTAATTCATTTAATATCCTACTTTTCAGGCAGTTTTCTCGATTTCTTAAGGTTGAACCGACAATATATACAAGAATTACAAAGACAAAACAAGTAAAGTTTACAAAGAATATCAAAACAAGTCACCACAACTGGAAATCTTCAGGTTTTACAGGCGGTTCTTTCTTCGTAATTCCAACCATCGGTCGTAGTTTTCTACATGAGTTGAGTTTTTAAAAGGTGCGGATGCTGAGCGTCTATAGATTGCCATACTTTCGTTCTTTTCAAATTGCTTGCAGGAAATCAACATTTCCTAATTATTTAGACCATTTTTAGACCACTTTTTACTAAAAATATTTTGTCTACCTTGGTTATTGTATTTGTTTGTTTTAATAAGTTATTGGTATTATGATTTTTGTTTGTATTAGCCTGATAGCGTCAATAGCCGGTGATTTCTAAAACCTTGTTGTTTTGTAAAAAAAAAAAAAGTTGTTTCCACTAAAGTGTTTTATAAATTTACGCAATAATTTCATTGTTATGTTACACCCCTCTACAGATAACTAACTTTTAATTTCTCGTACATAGCACTTTTTTAAATACAGTTCACAGATTTTTAAAGTGTTCAAAGTCCATGTTAGATTTTGTTTTATATTCACAAATTTTGAGTGGCCAATAGGGACCAAAATATGAAAAGAAACCACTACAAGGATTGGCATCACCTCTGAGCATGATACAAAAATGATCGTTGTCGATATAAAAATGTAGACGTATTTGTAAAGTATAGTTCCTACGAACGCACATTTTGAACTAGAATCGTGGCGTTCTCGAGCTATTTAAATTATAATTTCGAACCAATCCAGTCATAAACAATAATTGGCAAGTCTTATTTAATTAAAAAACCTGCTTAGTGTTTTCAAGAATGAGCGACTAATTTACCCTCAACAATGCACAAACCACTATTCTTGTACGATTCTAAAGATGCATTAATGGTATTTTGTCTCTGTATTTACCACCAGTTTTCAAATAGACGTGAAACTATTATTGTAACCATTTGATTGGCATCTCTATATAACTCCATCTCTCTCCTTCCTGTCATTCCATCCCTTTCGACGCGAAATCAGTAGTCACATGCACTCTCATCCATCTTTCTGCATGAATGGCCAGCTAGCGCTGTGCACTCCTACCCTAGCTCTTTCATGCCACGCTGCGCGCCGACAGCAAATATGGAAATGAAATATAGAATTAGTGATGGTGCATGACAACGGGCTGTGTGGCGTACGTCTGTCTGTCTGTCTGTATGTTTACACATGACCCATCCTTGCAATTTGATTCAGACCAATAATTGTTTTACGCATTATGTTCAAAACAGATTTGTAGTTAAATTAAAGCTAAATGGAAGTTTAGATATGGTATTTTGTCAAGCCATTCACATAGTTAGTAAAAGCTTAACTTGACATTACATCAATGTTCCTTTTAGATACTCATTACAATAAACATTGAAAAATAAATTTTATAATAGCATTGTACTAATGTTTTATTAAATGAACGATGAAATGAAACGTAATTGCTAAAGCAACAAATGATAATCAAGAACTGAGAATTATTTAACTATTTATTTCAACAACAATTTATACTATTACTGCTATTTAATCATATTTATAATAACGAATATAAATGCAAAGTTTACAATCTTTTTCCATATCATACCATTATGCAAAATGCTATGATGTGGAAAAAGATTGTAAACTTTGCATTTATATTCGTTATTATAAATATGATGTGAATCTTTAGATAATATTTTTCTGAGCCGGATTGATGTTGCAATATTAACGAATATTCCAATGACACAGAAATCACTAATAATTTAAAACTGCACCATTTCGTAAGTTTACTTGATTTATTTGAGCAATTCAATAAATTGTCAATTGTCATTTAAACTTATTTACAAATATAATAAACACATTTTTACCATGTATACCAGTACTTAAATAGAAAGACGTTTAAAAAAAATAGTTTGCTTCAGCATATTATATGTGCGTATGTTAGCAAATATATTCAACAGTGCCTTTGAAGGAGTTATACTACATTTATTTGTTGAATTAATATATTGAATGATACTAACTTAAAATATACATTTAAAATCGATATTTTATAGAGTTTTTAACTATGTATAACATTACGGCACCTGAGCTGTGTAATAATTGTAATTGGTATTTTGGTGAATTTATAAATAGGTGTTTACCTACTTAATAATATGTTGTTTCAATTTAATATCGTACCTAAGTGTGCACAGATATGTTCTCAACATGCAAAACTGTGCATTTCAAAGGTATAGCTCATCTAGTTTATCCCACGTATTGTGACATGAACCGTGCTGTGTAATCAAATTACATAAATAAAACTTGGTACGCAGTGTACACACAATCTTTTATCAAACTAGTTCGGAAACGTTGAAATTGCTTTTGAAACAACTCTAGTTTTTACTAAGAAAAATACGAAAAATACTGATAGGTTTCCCAGACTAACGGTGAGCCTCTTTATATTTTGTAATCTGTAAATGTATTAATAAATTAACTTTATCAAATCGTTTTGTTTTTTATTGGGGGGTAAACACCCCTTTAAAACGGGAAACTTTCCTATGAATAGTGCATTTGGTTTTAAAGTCATCGTGTTCAATTATTTCTAGTTTAAACCGTGTGGAGATTAAAGTGCATGCACATTGTACATAAACAAAGCCAATTTGTATTGTTAACCGAAATCCGTTTAGAATGGACAATAACCTAATTTATTACCCCTCAGATTGCAAAGTAGGGTGTGGCACTAAATTTGCTGCCACATTAATTTCTAATAGAGATTGATGTAGACTGGCAAACACCAGAATGTTTTGATATTTATCTAGTGCAACACGATGACAAATTTGGCAATTTTCGCTTTGTTTCCAAATTCAAGTATGAAAACATAAACTGTCAACCATAAGAATAAATTTAAAACTAGGTTTTGGTGTTGTTTTGGTGAGTTTAGAAGAGTATATTCAGTAGAGATCAGTAGAGCGTTAGAATGTATATCTATGTCTTGGTTAAATTATTATTATTATTATTTACTAATTCTAGACTAATTTGATTTGGTAAAAATACACCTAGACTCACACATTTTTTAAGGTTACCTTCGACCAGAAGTAAATCATAGGATGTGTGTTTTTTTTAAAATTTATTATGGTGTACACCTTCCGTGATATAAAATTAAACAACTGCTATGTGTAGTGCACGTGAAGGGTGTCTTGGGGTAAACAATCAAATAGTATACAATGCATCAAACAATAATACAATAATGGTATTTTAGAGAGAAATTTAAAACTGGCTCCACTGAGAACTGAACTCGGGACCTGGGCTGTCTCTTCTCTTACTAACTGTAAGGAATTGAATATTCTTAATTGTAACAGAAAATGTAAAATAATAAAGCCACACGGATTACCAGAAAAACAATGTGTTCATATTCTACGTGAAAGTCTTAGGTTGTAATATATTACATTAAACTTGTTCTTATGATTTTCGGTGGGACTAGGAAGGTCTGCCAGTAGAAAAAAACTATTGATAACAATAATTAAACAACATTGTGCGATGCGGATCTACGCCTAGTGTTGCCACCTATCGCTTGATAACGTACGTCGAACAAACAGTTGAATAATATAAACTTAATATTCCAACATAGTAAATATGAAACTAATAGAACAGGTAAACTGATTATTAAAATAAAATGTAATTATTGGACATTCACTGTTCTTGTAACAAATAATTTTTTTAATAGTAATATTTCAACCTCAGTTTGGGAAAGACACTAGTGTCGAAATATTACTAATAAAAAAGTATTTCTTTCAAGAACAGTGTATGTCCTATAATTATATTTTAATAATTCCAACATAACTCTTATAAAACACATTTTCAAACAAATTAATAATAACACATCATTTTCATAACACAAACCCTTTAAATTATCTCTATAAACTTAATCTTGAAACTAATACCGCACATACCACACTATCACAACTCTTCGATCTCTTAGGATCTTATTGGCTACCGTCGTTGCATAATAAGTGGCATAAACTAGGACGATTTATCAGTTTACCTAGTCGTTCACTGCTGCTTGCGTGTCTTATCTCCCAGCACATAAAAGAACAGTCGCGATATAGAATAGCTTCCATGTTCCGCAGTCATGTTCCACTCGAATACGATCTCGTAGTTCTTTTTCCGTTGGCCAGCGGACACCGCCGTGTGGCCTGGCCCATATATCAACGAGATGGGCCGGGGTACAAGAAGTTCGGTGCATATCGTAGGAATACAGATGTGTTGAGACCCTTAGTTTCCGACGATAAACGTAAGAAGAATTGACTAGAAGATCGCTTTTATGTTCACAACATTTTGTACTAGACAAGTATATGTGAGACATGTTTGTGGTCGAACTCAGCAAGATTTGTGTATTCGTCGATCCGTGTGTAAAACCAACAACTGTAAATGTAGCAAACTTAAAAGTTCTTAAGGTTTAAAATATAAGACAATATTTTATTTATTTATTATTGTATACCAAACTTTACATTTCTGGTTTAACAACAATCCTGAATGAAAATCAATTAATGGTTCTCACTTAAAAAGTAATGTGAATAATATTTTAGACACGACACAGATCCTTTAAAATTAATATTAAATGTAATATTTCGATTTTTATTTAAAAACCTTTTTCAAACTCAAGGTTAAACAAGGAAAAAGGAGAAGAATTTAACAATCAAAAAAATATAAAATATAAACAGAATTAGGCATACCATAAAACATTTCCGCCAACATGATGAAAAATTAAAAAATTAAAACTATTTTAATTTGGTTCAGTTCTGTATTCGTATTACAAAAGACCAGTTTGAAACTTGCGTTTATGTTTTGTGGAAGACTTTGGTGATTTAATTTATGTATCTTTTTTTACTCCCAAAATTTAATATAAGTTCCTAAACTATAGCAAACAAAGCAATAATTTAAAAAAATACACTGAGAAGTAAAATTGGGAACTCAGATCATTGCTGGCTTTTGTGGCGATATTGAGACAGTTAAATAGCAAGATAGAAAATATGTACGAGGTTTCAGAGGATACAGAAGCAAGCAGAACTCGTGCTCTGAAAATTACGTAAAGCGAAACAGAGGCGCATTTTATCGGTCTGAAGACACAATAATATCTAGCTAGAGGAACGCATCCATATATGCAGCATAACGTACTATGAACTCGCGGATCGGAAAGAAACATCTGAGAAATGTAGATACCAATATCTTGTGTGTTTGACTTCTTGTGTCTGTGCATTCTACTGACAACATAACGAGCGATCGTCGCTGATACTAACATTGGTTTTTATTTCGGCGAAGATAGCAATTTCATGCGAACATTCTCCACCTCTTTAGCATTCTATGAATTTCCGTGTGCAGTTATTGAATAAGAATCGAGCTTCCAGCGAAGAATGAAAAATTCCATGACGATTTCTTGTATACTTTCGAAGCGTGGTATTATACCAGGTTATACAACCACAGATTTCAAAAAAGGGTTGCTTGTGTGTGTAATTTGCCCGATAATAATATACCTTTTTACCGCCAATGTGTTGACGATTATTATGTTTATATTTTAAGTGGTAGATAGTTGTACTAGATGAACTGAAACAATACAAGTAAAATATGAAGGACATTAATGTGACTTGTTTTCTATCTTAATCTTACTAAATCTAACTACCACTGAAAATAAAGTTTGCTTATCAATTTCAACGCGCAATGTGCTTACCAACCCTCTCAGATGTAAAAAGACTTCCGATATCCCGATTTAATAATTGTATAGCAGTCAAAAAATGTATCACTACGCGTTGTTACGTGAAATGTTATATTTTATACCACATGTTTGGAAGCTATTTACTCATTATTAGAGGGATTAGGTACTTCCCAATGTATAAGTAAGGCCCCACTCACCTATTAGAAAATATGTCTCAATTTATCTGGAATAGGCCCTATATAGGTTGACCATTTTTTTTAGATATGGAGAGTTGGATGCCTCACTAAATAAAAGTCATAATTTATATCAACAAAATACACCTTCAGTAAAATTCTCGTCTGTGATAAATACTCTAATGTGAATGGCGTACTCTCTAAAACACTTCGACCAGATTGTGAGAATTCTGACTAGGGAAACGCAAAAAGTCGTTGTCAGTGTGAGTGAGTGAGTGAGCCAAGTGTTGAGTACCCGGGAACATCCCCTTTCCTCCCCTTTACCTAAGGCTGGATCGAGCCCAGTATGAGGAACGATACCGAGTACTCAACACATGGCTCACTCACTCGTTTAACAACGACTTTGGCGTTTCCCTAGTTATTTAAATTGAACATTGAAAATGCGAATCTTGTTCAAAACGTATTAGCGTAAAACATTAACAAATTTCCAAGATGAAACAAAATCACCTAATTTTTATTTCCCATTTAACACCGCTCAAAAATAATATGTGGAAGTAAAATTATAAAAAAGTTCCAACTCACGGGCTTCGAACCCCAACCCTCCGTGCGGTAGGCTAAATGCTTACCACTGTGCCATGTCAGCCACGCAAATCTCGGCCCGCTAGCTGCTACTAAACAAATGCTATCGATAATTTAAAAAATCACATTTTTATTTATTGTAGAATTAAATCGCGATGGATCTAGCTGATTTAGTTAACAGTTCTCCGTAAACTCGTACCGGATGTCTGTTTAAAATTTCAGCGGAATCTGTTCAGCGGTTCGGCTGATTTTCGACGTACAGACAGACAGAATCACAGAATGAGTGCCGTTTGAGTTGAATGGAGACACTCGGTCGCTCCGCTCCCTCATTTAATAAAGATCGAACAGTTAAAGTTTGATTCAAGCTTAGCATTCATTTTGACCACTCAGTAATGTTTTTAAATGTTACATTAACATAACATTGTCATTCGACATTACAATTATTATTAATACTAGGGAAACGCCAAAGTCGTTGTTAAACAAGTGAGTTAGCCAAGTGTTTTGACTTCTAAAACCGGACCGTCTGGTCACCTTACAGGAACTCACTCTGCTTGCCACAATAATTATTTAAATTGAACATTCAAAATGCGAATCGTATTCAAAACGTATTAGCGTGAAACATTAACAAATTTCCAAGATAAAACAAAATCACCTTTTTTTGTTTCCCATTTAACACCCCTCAAAAATAATATGTGGGTGTAAAAATATAAAAAAGTTAGAACTGACGGGTATCGAACCCCATCCATCCGTGCGGTAGGCTAAATGGTTACCACTAGGCCATGCAGGCCACGTCAACCTCGTCCCGCTAACTGCTACGAAACAAATGCCATTTATATTATTAAAAATCACATTTTTATTTATTGTAGGCTTAAATCGCAATTGATCAAGCTGATTTTGTTAACAGTTCTTAGTAAACACGTACCGGATGTCTGTTTAAAATTTCAGCGCAATCTGTTCAGCGGTTCGGCTGATTTTCGACGTACAGACAGACAGACAGAATCACAGAATGAGAGCCGTTTGAGTTGAATGGAGACACTCAGTCGCTCCGCTCCCTCGTTTAACTAGGGAAACGCCAAAGTCGTTGTTAAACGAGTGAGTGAGTGAGCCAAGTGTTGAGTACCCGGGAACATCCCCTTTCCTCCTCTATACCTAAGGATCTAGCCCAGTATGAGGAATGATACCGGGTACTCAACACATGGCTCACTCACTCGTTTAACAACGACTTTGACGTTTCCCTAGATATTTAAATTGAACATTTGAAATGCGAATCGTGTTCAAAACGTATTAGCGTGAAACATTAACAAATTTCCAAGATAAAACAAATTCACCTAAGTTTTATTTCCCATTTAACACCCCTCAAAAATAATATGTGGGTGTAAAAATATAAAAAAAGTTCGAGCTAACGGGTATCGATCCTCAACCCTCCGTGTGGTAGGCTAAATGCTTACCAATAGGCCATGCAAGCCACGTAGATATGGTTCCGATAGCTGCTACTAAACAAATGCTATCTATATTTTAAAAATCACATTTTTATTTATTGTAAGATTAAATCGCAATGGATCTAGTTGATTTTGTTAGCAGTTCTCAATAATTTCGTACCGGATGTCTGTTTAAAATTTCAGCCCAATCTGTTCAGCGGTTCGGCTGATTTTCGACGTACAGATAGACAGACAGACAGACAGATAGACAGACAGAATCACAGAATGAGAACCGTTCGAGTTGAATGGAGACACTCGGTCGCTCCGCTCCCTCGTTTAACTAGGAATACGCCAAAGTCGTTGTTAAACGAGTGATTGAACCTATGTGTATAGTACTCGGTATCATTCCCCATACTGGGCTAGATCGTGCGTTAAGTATATGGGAGAAAAGGCGATGTTCCCAGGTACTCAACACTTGGCTCACACACTCGTTTAACATCGACTTTGGCGTTTTCCTAGTTTAAATTGAACATTCAAAATGCGAATCGTGTTCAAAACGTATTGGAGTGAAACATCAACAAATTTCCAAGATAGAACAAAATCACCTTATTTTTATTTCCCATTTCACATCCCTCAAAAATAATATGTAGGTGTAAAAATATAAAAAAGTCCAAAACTAACGGGTATCGAACCCCAGTCATCCGTGCGGTAGGCTCTATGCTTACCACTATGCCATAGGAGACACGTAGAGTTCGTCCCGCTAGCTGCTACTAAACAAATGGTATCGATATTTTTAATAAATCAGATAAAAAATCAGGGATTAAATCGCAATGGATCTAGCTGATTTTGTTAACAGTTCTCAGTAACTCGTGCCGGATATCTGTTAAAATTTCAGCGCAATCTGTTCAGCGGTTCGGCTGATTTTCGACGTACAGACAGACAGAATCACAGAATGAGAGCCGTTTGAGTTGGATGGAGACACTCAGGCGCTCCGCTCCCTCGTTTAACTAGGGAAACGCCAAAGTCGTTGTTAAACGAGTGAGTGAGTGAGCCAAGTGTTGAGTACCCGGGAACATCCCCTTTCCTCCCCTATACCTAAGGATCTAGCCCAGTATGAGGAATGATACCGGGTACTCAACACATGGCTCACTCACTCGTTTAACAACGACTTTGGCGTTTCCCTAGATATTTAAATTGAACATTTGAAATGCGAATCGTGTTCAAAACGTATTAGCGTGAAACATTAACAAATTTCCAAGATAAAAACAAAATCACCTAAGTTTTATTTCCCATTTAACACCCCTCAAAAATAATATGTGGGTGTAAAAATATAAAAAAAGTTCGAGCTAACGGGTATCGAACCTCAACCTTCCGTGTGGTAGGCTAAATGCTTACCAATAGGCCATGCAAGCCACGTAGATGTGGTCCCGATAGCTGCTACTAAACAAATGCTATCGATATTTTAATAAAAATCACATTTTTATTTATTGCAGCATTAAATCGCAATGGATCTAGTTGATTTTGTTAGCAGTTCTCAATAATTTCGTGCCGGATGTCTGTTTAAAATTTCAGCCCAATCTGTTTAGCGGTTCGGCTGATTTTCGACGTACAGACAGACAGACAGATAGACAGACAGAATCACAGAATGAGAACGTTCGAGTTGAATGGAGACACTCAGTCGCTCCGCTCCTTCGTTTAACTAGGGAAACGCCAAAGTCGTTGTTAAACGAGTGAGTGAGTGAGCCAAGTGTTGAGTACCCGGGAACATCCCCTTTCCTCCCCTATACCTAAGGATCTAGCCCAGTATGGAAAAAAGATACCGGGTACTAAACACATGTCTCACTCACTCGTTTAACAACGACTTTGGCGTTTCCCTAGTTATTTAAATTGAACATTTGAAATGCGAATCGTGTTCAAAACGTATTAGCGTGAAACATTAACAAATTTCCAACATAAAACAAAATCACCTAAGTTTTATTTCCCATTTAACACCCCTCATAAATAATATGTGGGTATAAAAATATATAGAAAAGTTCAAGCTAACGGGTATCGAACTCCAACCCTCCGTGCGGTAGGCTACATGCCTACCAATAGGCCATGCAAGCCACGTAATTATCGTTCCGCTAGCTGCTGCTTAACAAATGCTATCGATATTTTAAAAAATCACATTTTTATATTTATTGTAAGATCAAATCGCAATGGATGTAGCTGATTTTGTTAGCAGTTCTCAGTAAACTCGTACCGGATGTCTGTTTAAAATTTTAGCCCAATCTGTTCAGCGGTTCGGCTGATTTTCGACGTACAGACAGACAGACAGAATCACAGAATGAGAGCCGTTCGAGTTGAATGGAGACACTCAGTCGCTCTGCTCCCTCGTTTAATTAAAAGTTAAAAATAAATTGAATGCAGCGCACCTGAGCAGCCGATATATTTTATTTTATTTATTAGGATAAAAACACTTTTGTGGAAAGCAACTCTTTATTTTACAATAAAAACAACTTTTCGTAAATAATGAAAGCTATTTCCGTCATCAAGCTTTTATTGAAAAACAAAAAACATATTATGAATAATATATCAAAACAAACAAACAAAGTCAATAGTCAAGGTAGATGAAAATTTCACGTGTTTTAAACATGGAAGTTGACAAAAACAATGTGATATAAACAAAAAGGCTATTTACTTGTATTTACTAAAGGAACCTCAATCCACACAGGAAGAAAATAGGTACTCGGATGGCTGATACAAGTGTTTTTTTAATGATCTTAGAGCTGCCTCTTTAAATTTTTCGAAAAGAGCCCGACGACGGAAATAGTTTTCAATAATTTCCGAAACATTGTTTTTATTGTAAATTAAAGAGTTTCTTTACACTAAATTGTATTAAATATTGTATCATGAACTCGTCTAACTTTAAAACTAAAATAGTTATTTATTAAAATAAATTAATACTTGTAAAGTCGAACAACAATGTTTAGTAAATATAACCTTAGAACATAATTTAGTAGTCCAAATGAATTTTAAACTTTAAACATGGTAACCAGCTAAGAACAAAGTGTTTTAAATAGTTAAGTTTGAGGTAAAACAATGTGAAATATACCTGTATTTTACTTGACAACCTCGTAAACGAATGTTTCCCGTGAGCTTGTATAGTTCTAGTTGCTACGTTTAATTAAAGCAAATGTTTTATTGGTTAAGCCGCTCATAACAGGTGTAAATCACTGATCAATTTGTGATATACACATTATTTAGTCGTTTATTCGTACTTTGTAATTAATTCTATGACAGACCAACCTCAATTCTAATTGGTATTGAAATGAATTATCTGTGGTTTGAAATTTGTACAACCCAAAATAAACAATTACTTTTGTACGGGTGAGCATAGAACATTATTCAACAATGAGATAATGATTGTAAAGTGTCTTCACTGATCACTGTTTATGAAGAAAATCAGGTGTATAAATATACCTCAACATCATTGTTGACAATGAGGAAAAGTGAACATTACTTAACCGATCACAATTTTTTGGGATAATTTTATGAGACGATTTTGTGTAACACAGACCACAAGTGTACACAAGCCGTTATTTTATATCAGTTACGGTTTAATACACCATTTTTATAACATAAAACAAAACAATTATAATTAAATCCACTCTGATGATAGCTTCAATATATTAGGTGTCTGCTGAAGTCTATTCTGTCATTTAAAGTGGTGTCGTAAAATCTCCTCTTGTAGACCAAGGATATTTACGACTTGATCCAAACAAACTCGCTATATCCCCCCCTCCCCCCTTAGTGCAACATATTTCAAATTCGTATTTTCGATTCTTAGAACCAGTCACTGAACCGATTTCAAAACAAAATCTTTATTCAAAAATAGCATTTTAAAAACGCAGTGCGTAGCCCTACTGGTTTAAAAACAGATCCTAAAAAAATAGGTATTTTAGCAAATTTGCTATTTTTTATAAGTCAATTAAAAAGTATTACCGGGCCGCACTTAGCATTGCCCCAAGGTTGTTAGGAAAAATACTTTATATAAAAAAAACTTTAGAAATCATTTTACTCGTAAATATCCTTGGTCTACAAGACGAGTCATTACGATACCAGTTAACAATAGATAAGCATAGGCAGAATTCACTCCCGCATAAGATATTTGTTAACAAATGTAAGGCCGCGTTCCCATAACTTTGTTTTAGTCTTAATAAATTGTTATTGGTTGTTATGGTAACAAGAAATCCGATATCCTGATTGGTTAGTAATGTTTCAGTGGCCTGTCATAATCAAGTTACTCCTTTTCAT